>SSSL01000191.1:0-36856 GCA_008086715.1 Sitobion miscanthi
TATATTATACGTATTTCTATTGTAATTATCTGTTCCCAGTTCTATCTAATACGATTAATTAATACATATTATATTATTATTTTTATTGTTAATTGTGGTACTACGGATTGATAATTTGTATTTTAAACCGTCACGTTTTCAAAAATAGTCCACTCCGGGAAATATCTTTTATTAATTTTTTTCCCTATAAATTTATTCACTGTTAAAAATTGTGTTTAACTGTTTATTTAAAAACAACAATCATCTGAGACTCTTACAGTCCTCTACAACAATAATTATAATACGTGGAAAGCGACTCGCCAGTACCTACATACTCAGCCGATACCTAATATATCAATAGGTAAACCTTGTATTAACGATACTTTGCGATTCCACCTCGATACTAACCCTTACCACAGCGCCATATAAAATGTAACGGGAGCGTTTCATTTCATATATATTATTATTATATTGAGTATCCGAAATAAAGGACTTAATAAGCAAACTATACCATTTTATTTATCACTCGACGTTGATAGACTATTGATGAAAACCTCAGATAGGTAGGTATAAAATATAAAATAATATCTAGCATCTTCCTATACATGTGATGAAACCCGTAAACATATGTATAAATTAGATGATAATGTCAACTGAAGTGGCAGGAACCTTAAAATTATTAAATATAATTGTAAATAATAATGAAGTATACTTACTCCAATTTTTTCTCTTGACTTCGGTTACTTTTTTTTCATCCTGATATTCTCCTAAATTACAACATTTATGTCGTTGTATTATGTCTTGATTTTAGCTCATTTCAAGGAAATAGGAATGTATATGAATACACACAAAATAGGTATGTAGTGTTCAATGTACAGGAAAAGTATTATCGACGATCATCGTTATCGTAACAATGTAGATAGTATTTATTATGTCAATTTTGGTTCACTAGTTTATTAATTATGGTCCTCTAAAGTTTACTAAAATGTGCATTAATAATACTTTTAATTGAAATACCTTATTGGTACAGGTTTAATTCACAAGAGCTAAATCATTTTCTAACATTATTTGTGTTTGTAGGTGGGCTTTGCTTTTTTCAATTTTTAGTATGTTATGTGTATATTATATAAAGTAAATAAAAAATGATCATAACTCATCTAAAAACTGAACTATTGAAAAAAAACCAAAACACAAACCACATTCAAAGATCTAAATTAAATACTCACCATTTACCAAAATTATTAAACCAACAGCGTTCATTTCATCTGTAATGATATGATGTTTCAAATATCAATGAATATTTATAATATTTTAGATTCTGACCGAGCGATGAATGTATTGATTTCAATAAGCTGTGGGTTTTTATTTTTACAGTATCTTTTCTAATAGGATAGTTAATGTAGTTGGTACTTTGGAGGTTGAAAATAAAAATGTCCTAGTAGTTTTAAAGTCTTATCCTATTTGCTTTTTATAAATAATATACTAGAAAAGTGATCACATTATATTATAGTGAACTCCTGTATGTACTTAAACATGTCACATGATCACATTATTATTAAAGTGGAATGTATGTTGTAAGGTAAAATATAATAATACTTACCCTTACAATCTTGATCAACTAGGTACAAAATAGTTAATGGTTAGTAAAAAATTATGAGATTCTAAAATATTTGGCTTTAAAGAGGACATTAATCCCATTTAATACCTATGATTCTCCATTAATATTAATTAATCTTTGATGTATGAAGTAAAGTAAAAATAATATACTGTACTTACGTGCAGCATATATACAACCAATAAAAATTAAAATCAAAAATATTGGTAACATATTATTAATATTTTTAACCATGTTTGTAGGACGAAGTAAGACGTAGGAGCAATAAATTGATAATATTCACAGCGTCGAGTTTATGCTTTGGTATTTAAATGAATATTCAGCAAACAAAACATATATATCCATAAACAATTGAATAAACAAAGGTTAGGTAATGATACAATAAAGTTATTTCATTTTTATTCAAAAACCATAATTATTCGTGAGGACATAAAACGTTTACGTAACCACTACAAAATTTTAAGATTAATTCTCAGCTATTATTTAGGTATACTATTAACCTATTAACACTGTTCTACAGTAAGGTGCTGGTATTGAATCCAAGCTTAAAAACAATGATATATTTAAATAAGATTAAAAACTACACTATTATAATAATCTGGGCTTAAAACTGGTAACCGGTTTGTAACGAAAACCGGTAAAAAACCGTAAATTTGAGAACCGAAAACCGATAACCGCTTTTAGTTTTGGAATGTTGGAAGTGATTATTGGTTATCGGTAATCAAGGTAAATATCTAAATATTAACATCAAAGCGGTTACCTCGTATTTTCAATCCCGGTTTTATAACCAAAACCTATTCCCGACCTAAAAAATTAACGTTTTTTTCGTGAAATTTAAAACTTGAATTATGTCATGAATCATGATAAAATTATAGTTGAATTTAATTTTCCAGCTATTTTTAAATTTTTTTCCCCAATTAATTGCCGTCGAGTATTGCTTATCTGTTGTGAATATCACATATATATATATAGGTAATAGTGTTTAACTTTATATTATAAATACCGTCATAAACGTCGTCGTTCATGATTATTTTTTTATTCATCTTTGTTTCTTAGAAATATACACATTTATATACAGTGCCACAACTTACTATAGATAGGGGATCTTCCAAGTTTACTTTTAAGCAATTTGTTTCAAAATGTTTAGGTTTTTTATCACATTCTACTTTGTTTTGCATACATTTATAAATAGTTTAGTATTGAATTATGACTCCAAGAGCCCAAACCCTCCTGGTTCTGCATTTGTTATTTGTAGTGTTTTCTCCAAGGGTCAGTCCGAAGGCTAGCGTAGAATGCTCGATCTGCAGACCTATGTTTTGAGGTACTGTAATATATACAATACAACCAAAAAGTTCCATGTCAATGTATCACTCTTAGTATCATCTTGGAAAGCTATTATATTTAATTTCACTTTTTTTACAATTATAAATAAGAAAATTATAACAACAACATTTTTTTATGGAATTTATTTTTTAATTTATAAAGATCGCGCCATTATCTTGATCATTTGTTTTAAATTTAAAAATAAGTATTTAAATCGAGGCAAATCGACCAAATTAAAGCATATTAAGTTTTTGATTTTGATTTTTTAATAATAATAGTTATGTTATCAACCCACGAATGGCCTGAATAAACTTTTTTAAAAATATGATAAAAAAATTATTTTTAAAAACCGGTTTTCTCCGGTAATCGATTACCAAAAAACCTTATCAACTGTTTTTAAACAATTAACGGTTATCATAGTATTTGAAATATCTTTAAAGAAACGGTTACTGTCTACCGAAATATCAAATTTAAACGATAACCAGTTACCAGTTTTAAAAAATTTTCGGGTGCTGCCGTAACCGATTACCGACTTAATTGATACTACTTGTGAAATTATTTTTAGTTAAAGATTCATAGAATTGTAATAATTTATAACTAAGATTTGAACATTTAATATAAGATTCCTCATAAGTTTTTCTACCTTTAACAAGCGTTTGAAGTTCAAATGTTGGCAACAGTAGATATGCCTTTGTAAATAAACATATTTATCGTGAATCTAATATGTATTATTTAGGTAGAACTATACATAAAACACAGACGTGTCTTAACATATGGTTCAAACTACAAAAGAAAAATGTAACAAGCCAGACAATTAAATGTTTTAAGAAAAATGTGTTAAATGTGCAACGGAGTGAATCATTTTTTGAGGCTCCGATAAGGTTCTAGTTAACAAGATCGTGTTGTTGGATGTTTATGAAATCACCGCCACCCAGTGGCGTGTAACATAGGATCTAAGTATTGCTCAGGCAACACCTTTAAATATGGGTGGTTGGGTATTGATAGAAGAAAAATAGGAAATTGTTTAGGTCGGTATAACAGTCATCTAAAATTATATGAGCTACACCCATTTTTTTTATGACACACGCCACTGCTGACACCAATCAACATTTGTTAACAAACTGCAAATAATATAGTATTATTATGTTACCCAAATATATGACATAATGGATAAAATCGGTGATTGCAATTTGAAAAGTAAATAATCATAATATAATGATTCAAAGGTTAATGTTATAATTCTTGATAAAATAATTTTGTAATTTATTAGATATATTTTAGTATATATAATTAGATATATTTGTGGTCATTTGTTTTAGAGTTACACCAAAAACCAAAATCGATTGTCTCAAAAACAGATTTTACGTAAAAATTCCCGTTTTTCTTTTGTTTTTCATGTCGCTTTTAAAAATTACTGAGAATTTTTTTTTTGACCCTCCAAAATACCAACTAGATTCACTATCCTATCAAAAAGTTACTGTTGAAGAAAATCCAAGCACTTTTACTGTCCTAAAAGGTGATGACAGATACACAAAAAAAAACACACACATCATTGTAAGATCAATACATTCATCGCTTCGCTCACAATCTAAAATAAAAAATTCACGTTTTTAATTTGTCAATTTGTCACTTATCGTACATCTGGATGTATAGTAACCACTGTTTTATTTTAGTTTTAATAACTGTGATATTTTCTATCGAACGTTTCAAGTTAGAAAACATTGACTCTTATCACTGCATTTAGCCATCTTATAAATTTTGAATTGAGTAAAACATCACTCTCAACTACATTTCATTTGAATGTCTTAGAAATTGAAGGAGAGTATAATATTTTGAAATCACTACCAGATATTAACCAGGGGTCTTCTAGTATGGTAATTCATAACTGGCTAGACAAGTTAACTGTAAATGACTTGTCTAAGTTTCCCAAACATTTTTAAAATATTATCTCTTTTTGTCACAATTTCGGTTACAATTATTGTAACTGACTACTAGCTGTGAAAGAGCCTTTTCGAAATATAGTTAAGTCAACAAAAAATAAAGGAGTCAGATGTCACAAGAACGCGTTGAGTGTTTATTAATGATATTTGTGGAGCAAGAAATGGCTACAAATTTAAATTTTTAAAATATCATTGAAGAATTTAAATCTTTAACTCTGGCCATGTATTTTGTTAAAGAAAATTATTCGAAGTGAAACCATGCCAAGCAATTTCCATATTTTGTAGGTATAGGAAATCATTTGGATGATAGCAAAAATAGTTGTAAATATAGTAAATTAGGAATGCACCACCTGCAAGCAATGTCTGCGCACGCTTATGTATGTTTATACTTAAGAGGATATGTGTGCCATCTGTTGTCTCCGTTTTACAAGTGCAAATTTACGCTCAGCAGATCACGTTTAGCTCGGTTGATTTAAAAATTACGGTGAATCGACACTAAAATGAGACTTGATGGTAAGAACATGAACTGTGTTTGTATGTGGGTTTTTTCAGTTTTTAGGTGAGTTATGATCATTTTTAATTTAGGTATAATATAATATATGCACAACATACTAAAAAATTGAACAATAGTAAAGAGCCCACATTTAAACACAAATAATGTTCTTACTATCAAGTTTCATAATAGGTCGATTCACTCTTATTTTTTTAACTAACTGAGTTAAACGTGATCCACCGAGTATAAATAAGACGGAGACAACAAATATCTGTGTAGCGTCCTCTTATTAATGCTCTTAAAACTTAAAATTTATAATATACTACATACCTATTCTGTGCATTCATATGCATTCCTATTTCCTTGCAATGAGCTGAAATCGAGACATTTTACAACGACATAAATGTCATAATTTAGGACAATATAACGATGATAAAACTCATACCAAGATCCAGTTCAACTTTGGAGTAAGTATACATTCATTATTATTTTATACAATTGTATTGGATAATTTTAAGGTTCATGCCACTGCAGTAGAAAAGTATCGTTAATAACAAGGTTTGCCTATTGATATATTATCTTCTGAGTATGTACGTACTGACGAATCGCTTTCCAATAGTGAATAAAATTATAGTAAAAAAAAATTAATAAAAAATACAGTTCCCGGAGTGGATTATTTTTGAAAACGTGACAGTTAAAATACAAATTATCAAATCCGTAGTACAATAAAATATAAATAATAATATAATATGTATTAAATTTATCGTATTTGATAAGAATGTGCAACAGATAATACAATAGAAATACGTATAATATAATATAACTAGCTGATCCATTGCACGTAAAATTGAAAACTCTTAAAATAATAAGACTGTTGTCTCGGGAACCTATACAAGCACATCAAAATAAAAAACGCGTTAATAAAACAATCGTAGTTACGTACGCATTTCGAGTGGTCTAAAATCCCCCGCAGGTGGATTGCCTACCTGAAATCATACTACTTGTCTCACGCATACAAAACATACAAGCGTGTCTCACGGGTAATTATATATTCAAGATATAGTATAGACCAGCGGCTCTTAACCTGTGGTCCTAGGCCCCCTGGGGGTCCGCGATACTCATGTCGGAGGTCCGCGGCAGCCTTAACACATAACATACGTCAATAAGTGATATGAATGCATTATTACAATATTGTTGGATGGTTATTATTTATTTTTTCATATATATAATATGTAGATTCTACAGTGCCACACCAAATAATTGTATTACAGTAGAACCTCATTAATTCGGACCTCATTAGTCCGGACTTCGCTTAATCCGGACAGCCATTTATAATACGTAAATTACGCTAGTTTATGTTATAGATTAAAATAAACAAGAAAACGAATTCTAAAAATATCCTATAGATGCGGGTTATTTCGATTACATATTTATCACATAACTTATGCCATAGATTAAAATAAACAGTAAGCGTGTCAAGTGTGAATAACGAAGGTGAGCCTTAATATGTATGTATGTACTATATTAAGTGTGTAATGATTATAATACAATTATGTATCATGTATTTTTAGGTTAAATATTGTAAGACATACATATGTATTTATATTTAGTTTGAATAATAAATTAATATCCAATACATTGTTTTTTTAAATTTATAATTTACGATTTTTGGTTATTTTGTTTAATCCGGACTTTCAATAATTCGGACAACCTAGAGTCCCATATAGTCCGAATTAATGAGGTTCTACTGTATTAATATTTATTAAGTAAAATCAATTTTTCTTGTTCTTACGAAATGTATATGCGCACAGCAATGTAGTCTCGGAAGTCTTATAATTACTGCCTCTAAGTGCAGTCGATCGATCGTAGTCAACAATAGTTTTATACATATTACATTTATATAAAAAATGAATTGTAATAAAATAAAAATAATTATAAATGTGTATGTTTTGTTATGTCTACTTATGTAATTTGTTATATAAAATAATGATTATAATTTTGGTTATGATAACATGAGATTTTTTGTAAAAAAAAAAGGTATTTGAAAAAAAAAAATTGGTAAGGGGGTCCGCGATCTATAAAAGGTTAAAAACCGCTGTACTAGACCATTCCATAATAATTTATTATATTAATTTTGATATTTTAGTCCAACAATATCATGATTTTTTATTACGAATTTACAACTGTGCAGTAGTAATGAGTATAATACATCCGTGTCCTGCTGATGCATCGAGTGCGGCGCGGTACAAAACCACACGTTAGAATAGGAATCGGACAGAAATCGCACAAATTCACCGCACTAGCGTTGACTTAGTAGAGTTTCAGTGGCGAAAAAACATGCTGTTAATCACTTTTTAAGTGATTTTTTTTAAATTTTTTAAATGAAAAATTCATTAAGATGTAGTAAATATTAAACACAATTTCGTGCCTGGGTATATACTGTGAAGTCCAATGTGAATCTCGCACACGAAAGTGCATTAATTATTATAAGATATACATATTACAGGTACATTATGAGCGCGACGTGCGATAAGACAATTTATCCCACGGAACTCAGGTCTCCGCCGATCGATGACTGCACACGCTCCCCTTCTTGTACCCATAGTTTAGGTATAATTATATAAGGTCTTTTCACATAAACCTTTAACAAGGCACCCAGAGTATCGGCCATACATTATTATCATTATCTGCGCGCATGTGGTCTATTGCTTGTTCGTGCCAACCACGATAGCCTGGTATCGGTTGACAGAGAAAAAGACCGGCACTTCATTTTTTGCTCCCGTACCCACATGCAAGATGACCAGCGAGTAGGCACCGTTTTTGCTGGTAAGCCACGAGATGGCACATGATAATATCGGTAGGTAATGTTTTGTTGTTAACGCATCCCTAAATTATTATTATATTATTTCACAATGGCCGGTACTCTTATTTTTCTTATAATTATTAAAAATGGTATATCTGATTATTATTCTGCGCCAGTATTTATTTATCTTTAAAATAAACATATATAGATATATACTTTCTCGCACATTCAGGTATTTTTATTTTCATTACTGGTCACCTATCTCATTGATCCAAAATATGTATCCTATTTTTATTATAATTATATACATTTTCAGTTTCCAATTTTTTAGTTTTTTTTCTATAAATATCAATAACATTTTATTTGATGGTTAAAAAAGCTTAAAAATTTAATAGAAGGCTCCTAGGTTCTTGTTTCAAAGGCAGATGAAAAAAATTAAAAATCCTTAGTCAGGGTTTTTATTTATAAGCATTTAAAGTTCAAATCTTGACAAAATACGGAAAAATCACAAAAATGTGCAAAGTTTTTTAAGTTAGAAATTCATAAAAATGTTCCTTTTTAAATTTAAGATTTGAACACTTAATTCAAGAAACCTCATAAGTTTGTCTACGTTTATCGAAAAAAAATGTCTACCGGAATGTCAAATTTTTCAAGCGTAGGAATTTCAAATTTTCACAACATTTGATATTTACTCGATTTTTCATGAAGCGATTTTCTTATTTTGTTTTTATTCAAAAACGAATAACTGTAGATACATGAACATTTTACTGAATTTTTATATTTTTATTTTCTATACACCATATATTTTTGAAAATATTTTGACTCTTTTTGTACTGTTTACAGACATTGTCAGTTTTCATTTTTTTTAGTTTTTTTTCAATAATTAATTTAATAAAATAATTTTCTATAAATTTTTAAACTAAAATATCAAAATTAATATAATAAATTATCATAGAATGGTTTAGTTTATTCCACGTTATCAATTTATCAGCATATTTATTTGTTTGGTAAAACAACATTCGCATTCTTAGGCTAAACACAAGCTGATTGTAATTTTATTAGTATTATATAATAATTTATATAATTGATTTTAAGTCTGATTTTAAGAAGGTTTACGTACTTAAAAGTTATAACAGTTATAATTATACATCTATTTATACTTTGAAATGTCTTCAAAAAAATAATATAATACCTATTTATTATATTTTATATTTGCTTTACTAATAATAAATATAAAAATAACTTTAGTGATTATGACATGTTTTTTATATATTTAGAGAGAACATTTCCTCAACACCTTCGCCCCACCAAACAGGAAATATGTATTGTATAATCACCACTATATTTAATATTAATATATTATAATATAGATATTAGATAATATTATATAGGTACCATTCATAAGAAATGGCCGGTTGTCAGTACAGGGTCTACATATTGATATTTAGTATCTAATAAAATTTAATTTACGGTCTCCCCCTCCCAGTAAATACGCCATTGGGCCTAATATTAACTTACTGAACTTCAGAGTAAAACCCACTTACCCACTTACCCGCTATTATTTTTTTTAATTTTTATTTTTTAGTGCACAATCTTTTTGACAAGTTCTGCACGAATGTAAGATGGGTTACCTAACCCAACGTTGATTGTGAGTATATGAAGAGGTTTTCCATGTGTTCAATGCATTGAAGTCACAATTCGGCATTGGAAATATAAAACTTTTGACTAATTTTTTTTAAAACACCAATTTTTTGTCCAAGTACCATACCCCTAACCTATAGGTGTTTATATACAAAATTAACTGATATAATGTAAATTAAATAAACTTAATGAAATGTAGTTTTATTAATTCAACAATTTTATTGTGAAATTTAAAGTAATACTAAATATGTTAATTAGGTACATCAATAACACCATGTGCACATATTATTATTAAAAAAACAGGTATACGATATAATGATGGAGAGACTTAAAATAATTATCCTTTATTAAATAAATCAATATTATTAGAATATCAAATAAGAGTTAGGTATTATTATAGATATGTAATAAATATATAATATATTATACAAATCACCACAATATAAAATCGTCTTATTTAATAAAGTACGAATTTTCTTACATTTAACCATTAAAAGTACATGAAGAGTATAATATACAAAATAAATATTTTTTATATTAATAAGATAAACTATTACAATAAGTCAATGCCGAGTATTCACTTTCATTTCCTAAAAAATAAAAACAGTTTGACTTAAATTAATTTATATTTTTTGGCTTGAATATAATTATAGAACTAATTTTTGGTACTTATTTAGTGTGTATTTTAATTTTTAATCAATTATAAAATCTATGGAATGATAGCAGAAGCTGATATTATGTACATTTTCTGAACTTAATTTTGCCGCTACATATATTTTAAAATAATGACATATCAGTTTTAGTCTTTGCATATAGATGACGCCACACACAAGAGAGACATATCGTATTTTTACCACTTGAAATATACGATTCTAAACTAATTAAATGATAATTCAAAATTAACAAAATGTACATATCGGCTTTTGCCATCTTTCCACAGAAATATTATAATACATGTCATCAAGGCTGGGCAAGTTAATGATTTTTTTTAACTCAGTTGAGTTAAGTTAATATGCGGCAATAACAAAAAGTTAAAAGTTAAAAGTTAATTTAACTATAGGTTAACTGAGTTTAATTAAAAATTAATACAAACTTTTTGTTAACTTTTCATGAAGTTAAAAAAAAAGTTGATTTGTTTATACAACGCTAGCGTACTTAACTTTTTTTCAACCCAAAACTAAAGTATAGGATATAGTGTTAATACTTCATACAGTATTTCCATATAAGTTAGATTCGAATGATATACATTTTCAACTTTAAACAATTTACGATACATATTTTTTGACATGAAAACAAAATAGACTGAAAAAGTGAAATATTATAAAATTAAAAACAAAATAAATTAACTTGACTTACTTCTTAAAATGAAAAATTAACTTGTTAATTAAGAAAGCAATTTAGTAAGTTAACAGTTAAGTTAATGAAAAGCCAAAAGTAATTAGTTAAGTTAAAATAAAATTAACTTTTTAACTCGTTAAAGCCCAGCCTTACATGTCATAATATGTAGGTGGTGTAATCGGTTTAATAATTCTTACTATCTTTACAATAATTCACGTAATTTGCCACATGTACTGAAATAATGTAATGCATTAGCTTATAGTCATATAATAAAATATATTCATCAACTATAAATGCTTAACAATTAAACAGTAATTTATTATTGTAATGAAATACAATATTCTAAACAATAATCATCTTACCTAATCCATAGAGAACATTGATTACAATTACTTACTATTACTGCCATTGTAGCCGTCTTTAACTAATAAGCAATACAAGTAATACAATATGAATAAAATATAATATAATTGACGTCTAAGATTTTTTTTTTTATAAATATGGTTATAAAAAAATGTTTATGTCATATTTCTACTATATTATTTTTAAGATAAGGTTTCAGCAGCCATCGTTTGGATGCCCGAGCGGGGTGCGCTCTTATCTTGAAAATAGTTTGGTTATAATAGTTATACAATATATTGTAATCACATGATAACATGTAATGGCAACCATTTAAATAAACTAAAAAAATATTATTTTCTCTTGAGCTGAAAAAATCATGGGTTAGCTATCGCCTACCACTTACCCCTTAGCCAGTGCCGCAACTAGAGATAAAAGGGCCCAGGTGCGAGTCAAGTTTTAGGGCCCCTTATTCCAAACTTGTTTTACAAAATTGCATAGCACTAAATCGCAATTAAGGGTGGGTATTGGCAATTTCTATGAATTATAATATTTCCAAAATATTTCGAATTATTTTGAGCTGTTTTCGTACATTTTCATTTTCCAATTTTTTTGGTTTTTTATTCTATTAATATTAATAACATTGTATTTGTTGTGTAAATAAGCTTCAAAATTTAATGAACAGCTCTTAATATATTGTTTCAAAGACGGATAAAAATAATAAAAATCTATACTCATAATTTTTTTTTATAAGTATTTAAAGTTCAAATATTGACAAAATATGTAAAATTCACGATTTTCGTTTTAAATCTAAGATTTTTTTGTAATTCAAAGACCAATAACTGTAGATACATGAAAATTTCACAGAATGTTTATTTTATCAATTCGAATACCTACTTGATAAAATTTTCATTATATTTTGACTCGTTTTGAACAATTAAAATTAAAATTGTTTAGTTTTTTTTTTCTATGAATATCAATAAAGTTTTATTTTTGGGGCCAAGTTATAATTAAAAATGTATAGTATAAAATATTATCTTCATAAGTATAATCAATAACATAATATTAGATGTTGGACTTATCACGTTGCAGATTTCAAAAAATTTCAATTTTCATCATGTGTTGTAAATTGGTGAAAAAGTTCATATTAGTTTAAAATCTAAAATCCTTTATGTCTGAAAAGGCCCATCTAAATATGATAATGGGGCCTTTTGGGGGTGCTGTGCACCCCCAGCACCCCCGTTAATTGCGGCACTGCCCTTAGCTATTTTAATAGGAATCGGAAAAATAAGCTATAAAAATCCTACAAGTCCTGAAGAATCTAGTGCTTATATATACCTAGCTAATCCCGCACACTTAGTAATTCGTGGTCCGTAAAAATGACAACTCTTAAAAAAAATTGTGATTGTACAACTCCTATTGGACGTAACTCGCTGCAGTAAGTGCAACTCAACCACCCTGGTGGGCAATCCCGCTTCGTCGGATCGCGGAAAACGACGATGAGTGGCTTTATTAAAACGCAGTGTATTCCGCTATTTTTTCTATTACTGCGACCACGTGGTCACATCAGTTTTTTTCAAACAAAATCACCAGAGATGTAAAATTTCATGTTTTCATGAAACTTTTCAAAAAAATTGAAACTTTTGATTTCACACTTTTATATAATATCTTTAATTAGTTTTGTATACGATTCAATAGCTTTTTTTACACATCTAAATAATATTGTCAAATTATTTAAAACTGATTTATATATTAATGTAATTACCTATTAGATGCTGGCCATCTTAATTTCATTTAAATGGTAATCATTGAATACTAATAATAATATATTGAAGCAGTGTTTAATTATTTATTTATTAATTATTTATTTATTATTATTTTTTAAAAAAAACATAGTAGCGTAAATAAAATATAAATAGGGATATATAATCGTTTAAAAAAATGAATACCTAAAAATTTAATAATACTTTAATAAAAAAATCGATATTTCATAAAAAGCATAACTAGTTTAAAAAAAACCTAATTTAATAAGAAATTTTAATGTGAGAAAAGAAATCTTAATAGAAATAAAAAGCCAATTAAAAAAAAAAATAACATTTTTTTGAGAAAAATTTTTAAAATGTTTAGGTATTCATTTTTTTAAACGATTTTTATATCCCTATTTATATTTTATTTACTCAACTTTGTTTTTTTTATCGTAATTACATTTTTTATTGCCTATATATTTTATTTTAAACTGCTCTTTATTTCAACTAAGAATTTTTTTATTCACATTACATTTTTTTATTAGTCTTGGCTTTTCTACTTAAGTTAGATTTGTATGAAATATAAACTTTTTATACTAGGATTTTAATTTCAATTTAGATTTTTATTCTTTATTCTTATACATCAACAACTTACATATCACTCAAGTAACTGATACAAATATTTTATCAGCACATACGTACAACAGTCATATCACTACTTGTATAGTATTTTTATTTTACCGTGTGCGTACACACAGGCATCTAACACCACCGTCATATATTATTTTATAAGTTTTAGGCTAACCTATCCTGAATAATATTACAGATACTTATATTTTCAATCCATCATACATACATTGAAATATTGTATGAGATTACATTAGACTAAAATCATAGCTTATATATACCAGAAAAAATAAATCTCTTTAATTATTAATCGTAGAATTGGTATTATATTCATAAGTGTTATGTAACATATAAATATGTTTTATTGTTATATATTTTATAATTGTTACAACTTGTTTTTAAATATCACGGTTGTTTTTATTTTACACAAAAATTTTAATATTAAAATTAAAAGTAAGTATAAGCATATTTGTGTTTAATTCAAATACATATAATAGATTAAATGTTGAATTATTTCAAACATTAAAATAAATGTAGTATACAAACGGTGAAGTCGAAATATGATAGTATAATTTTTGCATTTAGTGACCAAATTATATACTCAAAGACGACGTATAAGACCCTCAGAGTCGATATCCTCTATTCTCCTTAGTCAGTATACCTACTACATAGTCATACAAATTTATAATATTGTGTGTCATAAATATATAATTTTGTGTATATTGTCGAGTTAAATGCATCTACGTAATTGCGACTATGTATTTTGTAAGTATGACTTTTGTGTCTTAATACGTATCCTAACCTATGTTTGGTTGTGGGTGTGTGTGTGTGTGTGTGTGTCATGTTGTATGTATGAATATATTTACATAAACTAAATATATGAATACTGTATATACATTTATTTTAATAATACTTTAATTTGATATTAATTTGATAATTTGTATTTTAACCGTCACGTTTTCAAAAATAGTTCACTCCGGGAACTGTCTTTTTTATAAATTTTTTTTCACTTTAAATTAATTCACTATTAAAAATTGCGTTTAACTATTTATTTAAAAACAACATCATCTGAGACTCTTACAGTCCTCTACAACAATAATTATAATACGTGGAAAGCGACTCGCCAGTACCTACATACTCAGCAGATACCTAATATATCAATAGGTAAACCTTGTTATTAACGATACTTTGCGATTTCACCTCGATACTAACCTTACCACAGCGCCATATAAAATGTAACGGGAGCGTTTCACTATATATTATTATTATATTGAGTATCCGAAATAAAGGACTTAATAAGCAAACTATACCATTTTTATTTATCACTCGACGGTTGATAGACTATTGATGAAAACCTCAGATAGGTAGGTATAAAATATAAATAATATCTAGCATCTTCCTATACATGTGATGAAAACCCGTAAACATATGTATAAATTAGATGATAATGTCAACTGAAGTGGCAGGAACCTTAAAATTATTAAATATAATTGTATAAATAATGAATGTATACTTACTCCAATTTTTCATCTTGACTTCGGTTACTTTTTTTTCATCCTGATATTCTCCTAAATTACAACATTTATGTCGTTGTATTATGTCTTGATTTTAGCTCATTTCAAGGAAATAGGAATGTATATGAATACACACAAAATAGGTATGTAGTGTTCAATGTACAGGAAATAAGTATTATCGACGATCATCGTTATCGTAACAATGTAGATAGTATTTATTATATCAATTTTGGTTCACTAGTTTATTAATTATGGTCCTCTAAAGTTTACTAAAATGTGCATTAATAATACTTTTAATTGAAATACCTTATTGGTACAGGTTTAATTCACAAGAGCTAAATCATTTTCTAACATTATTTGTGTTTGTAGGTGGGCTTTGCTTTTGTTCAATTTTTAGTATGTTATGTGTATATTATATAAAGTAAATAAAAAATGATCATAACTCATCTAAAAACTGAACTATTGAAAAAAACCAAAACACAAACCACATTCAAAGATCTAAATTAAATACTCACCATTTACCAAAATTATTAAACCAACAGCGTTCATTTCATCTGTAATGATATGATGTTTCAAATATCAATGAATATTTATAATATTTTAGATTCTGACCGGAGCGATGAATGTATTGATTTCAATAAGCTGTGGGTTTTTTATTTTTACAGTATCTTTTCTAATAGGATAGTTAATGTAGTTGGTACTTTGGAGGTTGAAAATAAAAATGTCCTAGTAGTTTTAAAGTCTTATCCTATTTGCTTTTATATAAATAATAATTATACAACAGAAAAGTGATCACATTATTATTAAAGTGGAATGTATGTTGTAAGGTAAAATATAATAATACTTACCATTTTTATTTATCACTCGACGGTTGATAGACTATTGATGAAAACCTCAGATAGGTAGGTATAAAATATAAATAATATCTAGCATCTTCCTATACATGTGATGAAAACCCGTAAACATATGTATAAATTAGATGATAATGTCAACTGAAGTGGCAGGAACCTTAAAATTATTAAATATAATTGTATAAATAATGAATGTATACTTACTCCAATTTTTCATCTTGACTTCGGTTACTTTTTTATCATCCTGATATTGTCCTAAATTACAACATTTATGTCATTGTAATATGTCTTGATTTTAGCTCATTTCAAGGAAATAGGAATGTATATGAATACACACAAAATAGGTATGTATTGTTCAATGTACAGGTAATAAGTATTATCGACGATCATCGTTATCGTAATAATGTAGATAGTATTTATTATGTCATCCCAGGTGGGGTAATACGTAAAAGGCACGGGTCGCCAGTTCGATCTCGACGACGCATCGGTGACAATGACGGTCAATATATGTGACGTAAAGTAATAATCACATATTATTAACATAATTAAAATAGTGTTTATTATACAAAATTATTAATAAATTATTATCATTTCAATTATACAGTCCACTAGTTTTTTTATATTTATTCAATTACAAACTGAGCCGAAACGTGTAATAGATTATAACTTTCAAGTTTTAAGAGTATTAATAAGAGGACGCTACACAGATATTTGTTGTCTCCGTCTTATTTATGCTTGGCGGATCACATTTAACTCCGTGTACGGGAGTTTTTTTTAATGATTATGGATTGATGACATAGAATTTCGTTAAATAAAAAAGACGTGTTTCTTTCTTTTTAACAGGCAATTTTTTTATAACAATTTCAAAGTTTTTAAACACGCAGGTGTACTAAGAAAAAAATCAGCTTTATTTTTTCAAATGGTAACTACTATATTTCCGGTAAACCTTTTTTTTCTGAAAATTTTGATACTCAAATCATTAATTTTGGTTCACTAGTTTATTAATTATGGTCCTCTAAAGTTTATTAAAAGGTGCATTAATAATACTTTTAATTGAAATACTTTATTGGTACAGGTTTAATTCACAAGAGCTAAATCATTTTCTCACATTATTTGTGTTTGTATGTGGGCTTTGCTATTGTTCAATTTTTAGTATGTTATGTGTATATTATATAAAGTAAATAAAAAATGATTATAACTCATCTAAAAACTGAACCATTGAAAAAAACCCACACACAAACCACATTCAAAGATCTAAATTAAATACTCACCGTCTATCAAAACTAGTAAACCAACAGCGTTCATTTCTTCTGTAATGATATGGTGTTTAAAATATCAATGAATATTTACAATATTTTAGATTCTGACCGGAGCGATGAATGTATTGATTTTAACACGATGTGGGTTTTTTATTTTTACAGTATCTTTTATAATAGGATAGTTAATCTGGTTGGTACTTTGGGGGTTGAAAATAAAAATGTCCTAGTAGTTTTAAAGTCTTATCCTATTTGCTTTTATATAAATGATAATTATACAGTAGAAAAGTGATCACATTATTATTAAAGTGGAACTCACTGTTTATGTACTTAAACATGTCACATGTGTAATGTATATGTATGTTGTAAGGTAAAATATAATAATACTTACCCTTACAATCTTCTTCAACTAGGTACAAAATAGTTAATAGTTAGTAAAAAATTATGAGATTCTAAAATATTTGGCTTTAAAGAGGACATTAATCCCATTTAATACCTATGATTCTCCATTAATATTAATTAATCTTTGATGTATGGAGTAAAGTAAAAATAATATACTGTACTTACGTGCAGCATATATACAATCAATAAAAATCAACATAAAAAATATAGATAACATATTATTAATATTTTTAACCATGTTTGTAGAACGAAATAAGACGTAGGAGCAATAAATTAATAATATTCAGTGTTGAATTTATGCTTTGGTATTTAAATGGTTATTCGGCATACAAAATATATGTATCCATAAACAATTGAATAAACAAAATATCTAGAAAACAGTACCTATGTGTAATGATAAAAAAAAGTTATTTCGTATTTATTCAAAAACCATAATTATTCGTGAGGACATAAAACGTTTACGTAAATTATATATCTCACTATACGCCACTACAAAATTTTAAGATTAATTCTCAGCTATTATTTAGATATACTATTAACCTATTCACACTGTTCTACAGTAAAGTGCTGGTATTGACTCCAAGCTTAAAAACAATGATATATTTAAATAAGATTAAAAACTACACTATTATAATAATCTGGGCTTAAAACCGGTAACCGGTTTGTAACGAAACCCGGTGAAAAACCGTAAATTTGAGAACCGAAAACTGATAACCGCTTTTAGTTTTGGAATGTTGGAAGTGATTATTGGTTATCGGTAATCAAGGTAAATATCTAAATATTAACATGAAAGCGGTTACCTCGTATTTTCAATCCCGGTTTTATAATCAAAACCTATTCCCGACCAAAAAAATTAACGGATTTTTGGTGAAATTTAATACTTGAATTATGTCATGAATCATGATAAAATTATAGTTGAATTATAACTCCCCGAGCCCAAACCCTCCTGGTACTGCATTTGTTATTTGTAGTGTTTTCTCCAAAGGTCAATCCGAAGGCTAGCGTAGAATGCTCGATCTGAACACCTATGTTTTTGGGTACTGTAATATATACAATACAACCAAAAAGTTCCATGTTAATGTATCACTCTTAGTGTCATCTTAGAAAATTATTTTATTTAATTTCAATTTTTTTACAGTTATAAATAAGAAAATTATAACAATAACATTTTTTTATGCAATTTATTTTATTCATTTATGAAGATCGCGCCATTATCTTGATCATTTGTTTTAAATTTAAAAATAAGTATTTAAATCGAGGCAAATCGACCAAATTAAAGCATATTAAGTTTTTGATTTTGATTTTGTAATAATAATAGTTATGTTATCAACCCACGAATGGCTTGAATTCAGTCTGATTCCAAATAACAAATAAACGAATATCTTTTTGCTTTTTTCAGTTATTCTAACTGTGGAATTTTTATATGTCTGTTATGCTATAAAAATCAAAAAGAAATCTTGATTTACTTAATAAGAAATGTGAAAACCTGCAATAATGACCGTTATAACGAACCTTTTAGATTCCTTCTTGAAATGTCCACTAAATGTTTATTTTAGCATTTTCTGTACATTAGGTACTACTACCAAAATATCGGTAAATACTGTGTAAACTGGGCTAAAAATCTTGACAATTTTATACAAGGTTCTTCAAAACCATTTATAATTTCAGTACAAAGATAATATTAACGATTAATCAGTTTTCGTAACGTTCACTAAAAAAAGGAACTCGTTCACGTTCACGTCCGTGTTTTTTTTCAAACGAATGCGTTCACTTTTAGGTTCTTTTAAAAAACAAACGCGTTCATTGGGTCGTTAATTTAATTTTTTTTATAATCATTAGTCTGCAGTCAATATAAAAATTAAAAACTCGTAAACATATACGACTCAACCAAAAAATAAAAAATAAAAATACAATTTAGACTTTAGAGCATATACAATTTATAAAGTATCTGAATTAATTTTTTATATCTGACACGTTATTTGAGTTACATTTTGATTAGGATTTCCTAGTGATAAAATTAAGCGAATACTAAGGTACTTATTATGATAAATCTATTAGGTTTATTACAAATTCGCGGAAATCATAATGTTATTATTGTTGTATGTCTAGCCGGGGACACTGGAATTTCAAGTATTTAATTTATATATTTTGCAATCAAACAAATATTCTACAAATTAGGTATATTGGGAAAAATGAAAATATTATTATTTTAATATATTTTATATATAATACAATATTTATGGTATTTATTTTTGGTAACTAAATCGAACGTTTTAAAAAACTATCAAATTCATTAAAAATATAAACTAGTGACGTTCACGTATCGTTCACTATATTTTAACGACGAACGTGAAAGCATAAATGTACGTTCATTCCTAACATTGTGATTAATAACATTGATATAATATTATGATAAAGATATACACTATTATAATAATCGACTATTAATTAATATAATAAATACAATATTTTCGGCGAAAATTAAATCAACCAACCGTTATGATATAAGTACCAATAATAGTAAAATAAGTATTAATTTAATAGCAATATAAAAATTCATATCATAGGCTGACCTATATATTATGTGGGTATAAAGTATAAACTATTCACTTGTGTTTAAACATGTGGCTAATACTATACAAAAAAATGTTTACCGAGCATTTGTCTTACAAATCGCAATGAAAAATAAGTTAAATATGTGCTCCGGAGTGAATCACATTGTGGGGCCCCAACAGTGGCGTATTTGAGGGGGCATTTGACCCTCTCCCCCCCTCACCGAGGACTGCGACTTGTTTTTTTTTTACTGTATTAAAGAAGCTGTAATTATAAGTTAAATTCCATTATTATGAGTATTATGACCATACAGGACTTACTCAACTATCATGCGTTCCCAGTTCCCACCACCATTTAACTATTTAAAATAAGATTTATATTAACTTAAATGGTGGTTCCAACCAAATACGGTACCCAATTTTTCAAAAATCCCATGAAATAATTGCATTACATTTGTATTAATTTTCGGCACATCTGATTTTAAATCAAAAACCCGATTCCTAAGGAGCATATATAGTCTAGAAACTTATGATTTATAAATCAACCATTTTTTCGAAATTACAATCGAACTTCAGGAAATATGTTTAATTTACTACCGCTTTTAGTAGTTTTTATAGTTATACGTGTGCGTCCGAGAATATTAAAACCGGCGGCGGTTGCCCAACGCAGCATTGCAGCGTGTAGGTACGACGTACGTGTGTGTGTGTGTGCACAGGTGGCAGCTACATGTAAAACCGACGCGCTTGTTGTCTTTAACGTTATATCTTCCTCCGTGCCGTTGAAGACGAGACCATGACGAAAACCTGAATAGAAAGTTATCGGAGTTCAGTGCTTCACGCGGACAGAGTTTTCACCTCAGGTAAGTGGTGAGGACTGAGCGATTGGACAAGTAGTCCTAGACAACTTTCCTCCGGGAACTGTATGAACGATGGACCCTTCTAATGCAGCCTGCAAGCTACGAGGTCGTCAGGCACTAACCCACGTGATGAAGGGTCAGCAGGGTTATCCATGGTAGGCACATGAGACCAATCGCAATCTGGAAGTAGGTATTGGATCTTGGCTACTCGGTTGGTAACAAAAATCTTATAATACTTTTGGTTGGTAATGAGCCATGACAGCACTACAGACGAATCTGTCTAGGCACGCACTTTTGAAACCGGAACAACAGATGTGATTTTTAGGTCCGTTGTAACATTTGAGCCAATAACAGGGTTGCGTATAACTCTAACCTAGGTATGGTGAGAGATTCATCCTTTTCACTACCTTTCAAGGAAGCGATCTTGGTCTTACATGTCACAAAGGAAATGGACACCTTGTCCGTCCTGTCGACAACGTGGAGGTACACCGTAGCAGCATAACCCTTCTGTGACGCGTCGGCAAACCCTAATAGTTGGACATCCTGAAATCCTCTGGTGTCAATATGGCGAGCGATTTCTATGTTGACCAACGAAAGCAACTCTGCCAAAAAATGACGCCACGCTGTCTGTAGATATAGGGGAAGCGAAGTGTCCCACTCTAATTGTGTCTGCCAAAGTTGTTGCATGAATGATTTCGCCCACATAACATCGGACCGAGAGCACCAATGGGTTCTAACAATCTAGCAATGGCAGATAATACCCCTAGCTTTGTATTGGGCGTTTCTTCAACGTGCGTGTGGTAACCAAATGCATCGGTAACGGGGTTCCAATGTAGGCCAAGTACCTTCAATGATGACTCATCTTTAGGTTCGAAGGAAGGACAATTAGCTCGATCTTCAGGTGAAATGCAGTCCAAGATCCTGGAGCTATTGTTACACCTCTTTTTCAGGTTACAGCCAGCTGATCAAAGTAGTCTTATGGTATGATTTTGCACCTGACTCAATTCCGCTTCTGTATTCCGTCCTACCACAATGTCGTCGACGTAGGTATGATTAGTTAAGACGCTCTTGGCGGCGGAAAATAGTGGTTCCGCGCAGGCGTCCAAAGCGTGTAAGACACGTATGGCCAGGAATGGAGCGGAACTCAAACCATATGTAACTGTCAATAATTCATACTCGTGGATCTCCTGTTCCGGCGAATGTCACCAAAGGATGTGTTGGAACACGCAGTTTTCATCACGTATCTTGATCTGACAGTACATTTTAACAATGTCGGCAATGAAAATACATTTGTATAACTGGCATGTGAGTAAGAGTTCACTTATGTCATTTTGTAATTGCGGCCCCGCACAAACAATATCATTGAGAGAGACCCCTGACGATGACTTTGCTGACGCGTCAAAAACGACCCGTAATTTGGATGTATCGCCATTCTGCTTCACTACCACGAGGTGAGGTATATAATATTTACCAGGTCGGGTAGCGACCTTCATGTGTCCTAACGCCAGGTAGTCATTCATGAAAGATCGATATGACTCGTACAACAGTTTGTTCTTTTGGAGGCGATGTTCCAAGTTCAATAGACGTTTCAAAGCTAAAGAGCGGGATTCTCCAAGTTTACAGGTTGACGACCTAATTTCGGACTTTGAAGGGGCAATTTGAATAACATCGTCATTATTGAAAATGTGGTGTCGAAACGGTAAAGCAATACAAAAACCACCTCTCACACAGCTCATCTTCTGCGGTAGGAACTGCGGGTGCGACGGGTTCTTCAATTGGCCAAAACCGATGTAGTAGAGTGTCTATCGACGGATTGGATGTAAGGACTCTATCTTAAATCGTTAAATCGTGTTTTCTACGCAAGGCAAATTAGTATGATTCAATCAAAAAAATAATCGAATTTAATTTTGGTGCAAATTAAAATTTCTATTTCTCTTATAGACACATAATCAAAAATGATTTAGAATCATACTAATTTGCCTTGCGTAGAAAACACGATTTAACGATTTAAGATAGAGTCTATCTTAAATCATAGTAGAAAACAGCATAGAGATAAAGTATTACTCTATGGAAAAATATTGCCTTGTCTAGTTGTCTATGCATTATTTATTTAACTTTATCAACAATCATGGTGTCGAATAAATTTTGTGTTCCTGGTTGCTGCGACAGTGCTAAAACTAAATTCGGCATTCCCAAAAATTGCCATGATATTTGGGAAAAAGCTATAGGTATTTCATTAAACAAGCATTCCAGGGTATGTGAGAAACATTTTAGACCGTCTGATATTGTTTCCACATGGGTGTTTGGGGAAGGCACAACCAAATTTCGGTACGTTCCACTAGAAAAGAAAAAGTTTGTAGTTAGTTTATCCATTTTTAAAATTTATCAAAACAATACCTTGATATTTCTTCCAGTACCTTGTATCTATTCTTTTTTACTTGACTTTAAACAAACACAATGTTATCGTATCGTCAAGTTTCCGTACACCAACATGATGTTATACCCGTATTGAAAAACCGCTTCCGCCTAATAGACAGAGTATTCTGCGCGGGGTCGGGTTGTTTCCAGTTTCCACTGTTTACTTTTTTTTTAATTGATAATTTATGCCACGCCTCCCGAAGACCGTGTTCAAGGCCACACACAACCACTCGATTCGGCTAATGCACAGAGTTTCATACCCCTGATTATATCTTAGTCCGTGGGTCGTACACACGTTATTATTATTTACATATTTATTATTCGCATTACGCGACCCGTACGTTGTATTGTTATTTTATGTCAAATTATTTTCTATTAGTTATGCTGATCGATTTGTGATCGTGCCATTACACTATTATTACTAACATTAGCTTGTAAGATATTTGAATTTCAGAACCTTTTTAAATAAATATTGTTCCGTACATTGTCATACCATCGAACCCTGCGTTGTTATCTTATATTCATGACCTCATACTTATAATTGAAATACTTCATGCTACCATATATAGTCCACTTTCTCAGTCTCCTCCCCTCCTAGAGAGCAACGAGAAAGATATAACATCGAAGACAACAAGCGCGTCGGTTTTACGTGTAGCTGCTGCCTGTGCACACACACACACACACACGTACGTCGTACCTACACGCGTCGTCCGGCTTCATTGTGCAGCCGCCTTTCGCACATTTTTGGTCCTACGGTCCGGATCGTTCATAAAATCGTTGTCTTTCGTATCAATTTGTTTTGTAGTATTTTGACGTCGGCACGTTGCACTAATACTTGTCGATAATGCCACCAAATACTAAAAAAAATGAAACGGCCGAGCAAGCTTTGGAATGTGCGCGTATTGCTCGGAACCACGCACAAAAATCAATATCTGATATTTTGAGCGTCCAGAAGTTATCTATGAACAATCCTGGAAAACGGGAACAATTATCCACAAGTGTAAAACGGTTAGATAATCTTTTTTCCCGTTTTCAAGGTGAACAAACTATTGTTATTAATTCATTGGTCATTATCGGTCGCTCCGATGAGTACGAATCAGTCGATTCGCCCGTAACGGATACCGTCGAAGCCGTTGTTGACGAAATTTACAAAATAATTGATCGCACGTCGGAAGCAATCGTGGCTATACAACCAGTTTGGCAACCATCTATCGCACTTCCAAAAATTGAACTGCCATCGTTCGACGGGTCCATAACAAAGTGGTGTGCGTTCCGTGATACTTTTAAAGCGTTCGTACATGACGATTACGGTATCGACGATGTACACAGATTTCATTTTCTATCACAGAGTTTGACCGGTTCTGCATTATCCGTAATTAAATCAATTCCATTGTCGACGACGAATTATCCCGTCGCGTGGGCAGCGCTCACTGATCGATTCGAAAACGATTGCTCGCAACTGCTCATTTGGATAAGCTTTTCGCCTTCAAACCGATCGCTCAAGAATCGATACCAGCTCTGACCTCGTTTTTAAATATTTTTAAAGAAAATGTCGGTACGTTAAAATTACTCGGAGTCGACGAACTCGCGGGTTTTATGTTGTTCTTTTTGGGTTCACGTGTATTAGATCCGACAACACGACAATTGTTTGAAGCGGGTGTTTGTCAATCCATTATTCCGAATTTTGATACTCTCATAACTTTTGTTCAAAAACGTTTGAAGATATTAGAAAACGTCCGGGTTGTTGACAAGACTGAAGCTCAATCTAATAAATCTCAAAAATCCGTCGCGCCGAAGTTGGCGTTTACCGCCGCGAGTAATGCTGTTCAGAAGACTAAAAGTGTGTCGCCTTGAAAAATGTCTTCATTACATACTGTGCACAACATGATTTAACACTTTTAAACATTAACCGGAAAATATACAGATAAAAGTACGAATAAGTAAACACTATAACGCTATTGAACATTGACCGTTAATTGTACAGATAAGAGAACAAAATATTACCACGACTAGCTGTGATGAACGCACAACTGTAACTTTGTTAAGTGTAATAATATACTACCTACCTATTTTGATTCTTTATATGCATTCCTATTTTCCTTATGAGCTGAAATCGAGACATTTTACAACGACATAAATGTTATAATTTAGGAAATTATTACGATGATAAAATATTTACCAAGATCCAGGCTCAACTTTGAAGTAAGTATGCATTCATTATTTACACAATTATATTTGATAATTTTAAGGTTCATGCCACTGCAGTTGACATTATCATATATTTCATACCTATGTTTACGGGTTTTCATCACAGATATAGGTAGATACTATATAGATATTATCTATATTATATACCTACCTATCTGTGGTTTTCATCAATAGTCTATCAACCGTCGAGTGATAAATAAAAATGGTATAGTTTGTTTATTAAGTCCTTTATTTCGGATACTCAATATAATAATAATATATGAAACGTTGCTATTGAAATTTACATGGCCCTGTGGTAAGTTTATTAGCGAGGTGGAATCGCAAAGTATCGTTAATAACAAGATTTACCTATTGATATATTATCTACTGAGTATGTACGTACTGGCGATTTGGTTTCCACGTATCATAATTATTATTGTAGCGGACTGCAAGAGATCCAGATGATGTTGTTTTTAAATAAATAGTTGAAAACAATATTTTAACCAGTGAACAAAATTATAGTGAAAAAAAAATTAATAAAGAAGACAGTTCCCGGAGTGCACTATTTTTGAAAACGTGACAGTTAAAATACAAATTATCAAATCCGTAGTACAATAAAATATAAATAATAATATAATATATATTTATCGTATTAGATAAGAATGTGCAACAGATAATACAATAGAAATACGTATAATATAACTAGTTGATCCCTTAATCCCTTGATTGACATCTTACTCTTAAAACAATAAGACTGTTGTCCCGAGAACCTATACAAGCATATCATAATAAAAACGTGTTAATAAAACATTCGTAATTACGTACAAATTCCGAGGGGTCTGCAATTCATTGCATGTCTCTCGCATACAAAACATACAAGCGTGTCTCACTTTAAATTCGTATATATTGATTTATTTGATAAAGCATAATTATTTTTTTATAATATTTTATTAAGAATTATTAAAGTCTCATCATCATTATAATGTATACCTGGTGTTTTTTAGTTTTTTTTAATAATATATTCATTAATAATATGTTCAAATGATGTTATTGACATATTTAGAATTACTTTAAATTTCACAATAAAATTAATGAATTAATAAAACTACATTTTATTAAGGTTATTTAATTTACATTATATCAGTTAATTTTGTATAAAAACACCTAGAGGTTAGGGGTATTGTACTTGGAAAAAAAAATTGGAGCATTAAAAAAAATTTCTCTACGCCGAATTGTGACTTCAATGCATTAAACACATAGTTTTCACCCACACACAATCAACTGGGGCGATACCTATACCTTATTACTTACGCATTCGGACTCTGGATATAAAATAACGTTAATTTCAGGACGGACTCGGGAAACTCCTGATATGATCGTCGTTCATGAAAAATATATTCATTTTATAAAAAATAATATTACATTATAACTACTATAAGTGGAACGACATATATATATATATTAATTGTATCTTATATCATTGTCAATTGATACTTGTTAATAACTTTTGAATCAATACCGACTTACCGCAGATCCGTGGTATCAATAGGCAATGGCTAGAGTTAATCAAAATATTTGTAAACATTTCAAGTCTCTACAGTTATTTATTTTTGATTTACAAAAAAAAAAAAAAATTTCTATTTTTCCCCAATATTTTTTGTTTTTCCCAAATATATTGAAAAGTACTAGGTATTTTTAATTTTAACCTCCCAAAAGTACCACCTAGATCCAATCCTCTATCATAAAAGTTGAATATCTAATAACTTGTCTACAATAAAAAATGTACAAATAATTGTAAAATCAATACATTAAAATGCCACGGACCACAGTAAAGCCAATAGATGGCGCGACAGATATACTCCTATATTCTATTATCGCAGTATCGCTCAGTTTTCCGGTGACAGAAGTTGGGACCAGCGCCGGCAGAAGGGCAGGGCAGAAGGGGCATCTGCCCAGGGCCCCGCCATTTTGGTGCCCCACACCTCGTATGGTATTTGATAATTTGTAAGCCCATAATTTTGTTTTACAAGATAAAAGTACAAGACTGCAGTCTGCAGTTGCGGCTTGTGGGTTTTTCATATAATAAACGAGTTAGAGTAAAAATAAATTATAATGCCGACGTGCGACGGCGACGTCCAAAATAATCCGCTGGAAACAATTTAATTGGTTATGCGCACATCAATAAATTCCATTAAACTGTGGATTGCGTGTTTTTCTTATCCTGGTTATATTGGGAAGACAGATTAACACTGGGAGCGCTGTCGACGCCTATCGTATTGATGGTTAGGCGGGTTCCCCCCCACGCGGAGTCGGGACTCGAGTCGGGAGATTGTATGTATTTTCCAGACATTTCGCATATATTTTGCTTTAAGTGAAGTGTATTTGAATGTATTTGATAATATTAGTAGAAATTGTACTTACCAACGTATACAGTTGGCTATAAAAGCGTGTAAAGTTTCGATACCAGAATTAATTTATTATAAAAAATAAAATAACCATTATAAAACTATATCTAAACATCCTGAATTGGAAGGTACAAATTGTTTCCACCAGAGCGCGTTTTGTTAATCTATTTCTCCAATAGTTTATGTCATTAGAGTATTAGAGACGAATAGACGATTAGGCGGTATTGAGTATAGAAAATAGACGTACGATAGCAAATCAATTCTCGAGATGCACGTCCGCTGCGATTATATACGTAATTATCAACTATCATTATTTATTGGAAATCGCTCACTACTTCGCAACAAATATTATTTCTAAATAATTACTATCGTCGGTATCTCTGTTTCATTTCATGACTGGAATTCGCCATTTCGATAATATATTATGTATTATATTACCGACTCATTAGATTTTAATGAGCTGATTGCAATTTTTACTGCAGCCAAAGCTAGAAAAAAACAATTTTGAAATTTTAAAATCTTGAGTTTTTTTTGATTTTTGTGTAAAACTTGTATTTAGTGTACTTGGTGCAGTTCACCTAAACATTTAACTTGTACATATTTTATTTTAATATGCAAAATGTATCCAATAAATTAGGTATATAAGCAAAATAATATTTGTAGCTTTATGTTTTAACTGTTTTAAGAAATAAATACATATTGAAGAGTGAACGTTTAATACATTGTTTAATTAAGTACATGAAAAAAAATATTTATAGGTAAGTTATGTAAAACTGAAAAGAAATTCATACAAGTACCAATAAGTAATAGGACTTGCGAAAAAAATTTGCCCCGGGCCCCGCAAAACCTCCCGCCGGCGCTGGTTGGGACAGCCACAGGCACTTTAACCGGACACGAATGGAGGGGAGGAACAACTGCAAGTGCAAATGCACCACCTGAGAATTTTAATAGTTTGGTTTTTTCAAATAAAAAATAAAATATTAAAATTTCTTCTCCGTTAATTTATAATTGTTGTCCATGATTATGCACAATATAGTAAATACCTATTCTAAAAAACAATCGTATGTCGAACTTTAGTGTAGGGTACAGTGATAAAAAAACGGTAATACCTCGCGTCTATTAATACATTGATTTTGGTCACTAATGATACTATTATTAATTTCGTTAAGGGGCCTCGCTACGACTATTATTTGAGGGGCAACATTTAGGCAATTTTTAATCAATTACAGTTTACAATAATATTTTAATTTTTACAAAGGTTTCCGTACGATCTATGGACAATTTTATGGTGAGTTCGGGTTTTTCAGAATATAAATAGGAGAACGTAAACAAAATTTAATTTTGTTTAAACTTATATATCACAACTTATAACCAATTTATATTAACCATTATGTAGGTAAGTATGTATTCAATAATTACGATTCAATATAAATTATGAATCCTAATATTCTTAAAAATGCATCGTAAAGATGTCATTAAATTAGTGTTAGGGAATGGGGGGGGGCAAAGCCCCCCAACATCTTATATTGACACTAAAAGTATTTTGCACCTAGTGAGCTACTTATCTACGGGCATGCCTGACTGGAACCTTAATGATTTTAGTTAGCCTAATAAGTTCTGGTTCTGATGTTGGTTTTTAAAAACCTATAATTTCGGTCTCTTACCGGTTTTTTAAGAAAAATAACATAAATGTGGTTTACTTTTTTTTTCTTGTTTCTTAAAAAAAATGAAAATATAGGTTTCAGTTAGGGTCTTATGCTAATATGAGAAAATTCGGTTCCATTTCAGATATTTAAAAAATTATAGCAAAATATTAGTACATAGTGCATGTCAATATAGGCGTCAATAATAGCGGGTCAGTAGGTACTAATTTTTAACCAGATACCCCGCAAAATTGTAAAAAATTCAATTAAATCATAAAAAGCCATTAAACTTTAATTCTGGCAAGATTCTGGTCTTAAAATTAATTTAATAATGTCTCCGGTGAGGTTCCAGTTCCAAAACTCTTTCTTTTCGGCACGGTTCCAGACTTCCAGTCCCTGAGCACGGGTTTCACTGAAAGTGTCAATAATTATTTAATTGTTTTCCTACCCTTAGGACGGGTGATCTAAAATATATTATCTTGATTGCCGCGGAAAAAATACGTGAACGCGTTTTTTATTCCTAAACGTGCAATGGATAAAATGTGTGACTGCAAAACAGTTAAGTTAGGCAAGTCGGTATCACTTTATACTGACAATTGACATACTGTACACTAGTTGTTGAATAGGTCACTGTAATGGGAGTTTTAAATTTGAATTCAATTGGATACGAAAAAAGATTCTGAGTGGAGACGGTCTGTCATCCTATATTACTAAGTAAATTTGATGATATTATTGCTGTTAAAGTAATTTATAGATAATAGATAAATTTAAGTGATAAATATTTTTAAAATATCATAATATATTATATTATATAGGTAAGATGATAAAATAAAGCTGATAAATAATTAATAAAGTTTGTCAATATAAATTATGTTAAATATAGTATGTATTTTAAATATTATATATTATTTGTCATAATTTTGTCAATATTTTCCTAGTCAAAATATTTTGTCGAAAGTATATATAAATTTATGAAAAGAGTGAGAAACATTAAAGAATTGTGTGTCTGAATTCATATTTTGTCTATTGTCTGCTCAAGACATTATATTTTACGCTAGTGTAGCCTTGTGGTTATAAAATTCGTGAGCAATGTATAACAGGGACTCATGTGTTAAGACGCGTCCAGTCGTAGTGGTTTTATAGCGTACGATGTGGCATTTTTTATTCGATTGTAATTGTTTTAAAAATCATTTTAACATTATAAAAAACATGGACAAGTGGTACTGCCTGCTGTACAGTAGTTGTAGAACATGTCCTTGTAATGGATATGTTATATTTAAATGCAATGATAAATCATTGTATACGAAAAACGATTCTGATCAGAGATGTTGTATCAGCCTATCATAATTGAATAAATAATCAAATTTTTAAGTTAAAAAAATAATTTTATAAAAATCGAAAATGTATTGAATAGTGTGACTCTCTAATAAAATTTTTCTTTTTAATGGAGGTAGAAAAACTTGTTAAAAACCTTCTATTAACATTTCTAATGTTAGCATGGAAACAAAAACTTTTATGAATTTCTAACTGGAAATAAAATTTGAAAAAATTATTATGGCTATATAAGTAACTAGAAAAAATCAAAATAGTTTGAAAATTTTACCATGTATGGCAAATACTAATATTAAAATTTCAAGAGTCTAAGCTTATTCGTTTTGGAAATACAACAAAATATAAATTAAAACTTTTATGAATTTCTTACTGAAAAATAATTTACAAACATTTGAAAATTGATTATGGCTATGAACACGAGTCATAATTGTTTGAACATTTTCAACAGCTGTGCAGTGTGGCAAAAGCTGCTCCGTATGGAATATGGTTGAAATATACAGTTTATTGCATATTGACTCAGATTGTTATCATCAGAAACAAAATAGTTGCGTAAAGGGATATCACAAATATCAATTTTTCTTATCATAAAAAACACGCTGACAAAAGCTAACAAATTCAAAATTACCACGTATGTATACTTGATTATTATTGGCTCCCTTATTTTTATTCTATCATTTTTTGTTTTTATCATCAAATATTTTAATAAGAAGAGGTATAAATGCAATAACCTTGTATATTTCAACCTCGGACTAAGATATATCTAGTCCGCGATTTCAACCATCGTACGGTTTCATCGCGCTTTTAGAACGTTACTTTTTCCAAGTAGACCGCGTAGACGTTTGTTTACGTTGCCGTTCAGCAATCTAGATAGGGTTCTAAATTTCAATGAAGTTATGAATCATATTTTTTATTCTTTTAAACGTGTTTGATTAAAGACGATTAGCATTAGATATAAATAAATAAATAATAATATATTGATTACACATTTACACACAAAAAACGTTGATAATGAATAAATTATGTGTTATCAACCAAGGTTTACGAATTACTATAATATGTTAATGGTAATAAATTAAGTTTGCACTGTATAACTGTACGTATAATTATAAAATGTGGTATATTGGTATTAATTGTGTAATTATTTATAAATTATATCAGAAAAACTAAAATCGTAAATTTATAAATACAATAATAATTTTAAATATATGTAAGTACATAATATTTATATAATGTATTGGTCAAGTGTCCATGGGGGTTTGAACACCCTACCCCCCTACCACCCTTCGTGAGCACGCCCCTGATTATATTTTATGAAATTTTAAAACCCTAATCGTAGATAATATAATAATAGTAAATTACAATATATTTTGTCATAATTTCACGATCATATTGTAGTGTACTTTGTTTCACTAGGTATTTGACAAAATCGAATTATTATTTTTAACTAATAATCGTCTTAGGTAGTTGTTTTTAAGTTTCACTAAAAAAACCTAAGAAATTTTGACGATTTTGTATGGTTTTGGACGAAACTAAATTCGACTGTGTTTTTTTATGAACGTGGGCCGTGGAGCAACCGTGCAGCGATTCAAACGAAAATGAAGGTTACCAGGGTCCAATGAAGAGACCGTACTCGTTGGACGTTACATAAACCTCTTCCAACTTTATGCCGCCATGCGAGACGAATTCAGCGAGTTTTTTACTCAGAACCGGTTTTCTACAAAATTCGATTATTATTTTAAAACAATAATTATAATTCGATGAATTTGAATTCGACAGTGTCACTTAGGTGCGTCACAACTGTGCAGTGATTTAAAATTGAATCGAACGTAACAGGGTCCAATGAAGAGACATATCTTAAATATGCAAAAAATATGCAAAATGATTTTTTTTACAAATTAACAATATATTATTATGTATAAAAATTATTTATAAAAAAAAAAATGCAAAATAACATTTTTTTTATAACATTGTGTAAGTATAAAAGTATTATAAATTAATTAAAGTATTACTATTTATATTAAATTATAATTTATTATTTTTGGACGAGTACCAGATGCATGCAGTAATAAATATCGTTCAAGTTTTCGAATCGAAAACTACTACGGGCTACGATTATCTAGAAGCATACTTTTGTGTTTGGAAAAACTTCTTTCCACGTCACAAGATACAATTGGTGCATATTTAAAATTTGATAAATCTTCAACTGACAGTTCCTCGTCTTCATCACATTCAGTTACCTCGCCGTTGATTATACCATCGATTTTCGTGTTACCCATTACGTATTGTACAGTATACTATACTGTTATCTAACGCGAACATGTTTGGGTAATAATAAATTTACCATTAGAAAATCCAATACTTGTCGTCATTCGTCGACCGACGATAACGATGATGTCGATTGACGATCGCTTATCGGTGTATAATGGGTTATTTACAATCGACAGTATAGGTATCTTTATAGGCGTTAATTCTACAAAATGTAGAATATGTAATATTTATGCAACTATCAAGAAATATGCAATAAATATGCAAAAATATGCAAAAAAAAAATTAACCCTAGAATTTACACATTACGAAACGTCGACATTTATAATCAAAATTATTCTAGGTGAATTGTAGAAGAATATGCATTTTGATATAAATCCAGGCCTTAGTTATAATTTATTGAACGCCTTTAGGCTTTAAATTATAAATCAACAATAGGTAATTGAAAGTTTTATAGATAATAAAAACCACTGATTTAAACGAATTATGAATTACCAATGCTCACAAAAAGCTAGAAACAGGATATGTTTCAACTTTTTGCATAATATTTTACGTAGTAGTGCTATATTCCTCATTCTGCAGGGCGTCTGTCACACATATTTTCGGAACAACCGGTTATATCATCACGGGAACAATAAATAATCCAAAACAGAATGGAACAATTTACTGCAAATGTGTACGATGTATATACGATACATTTTTACAACAACCCCTTCGAAGAAAATAAAAAATAAACTAATATAAGAGGGGTATGAATTTGCGTGGCGGGTGTCGTTTACGCGCGTAGAGTGCTCTCGCCTCTCGAGAATATAATTCGGTCGTAAACGATTTGAACGAATGCAATTTTTCTCTCTCTCTCGCCGTCGTGTCGAATTCGTTTAATCGTTTTTATTTTCTCCCCTAGCCATTTCTTATGCATATATTATTATTGTTGTTATTAGTCTCGAGCCGTCCTATCGTTTTGATAAATCCGCACACACCCTCTACCCCCCCCCCCCCCCCCCCACCCACCCCACACACACATACACACACCACGAGCGTGTCCAACGGTATAATATAGTAATAATATAATATATCGTTATTACGACGGTGTCGCAATTTTATTCGCGAATCGCGGGCGTGCCGTATCATCCCCCTCGGCGATGACTCAAAACGCGTAGTTCTCCGGACGAACGCCGAGCGCTTCTGCTGCAGTCCCCTCACGCAAAAAACATTTTTATAATACATAATATCGTTTGCGGAAAAAAAAACCCATACCTGGTACGATCGATTTTATATTTTTGCTTTAATTTTGATTCATCGCGGTTTGAGCAATTATATTCCGTAGTTGTACGTACATCGCGTATATATTACGCGTACCTATTATAATACATCAATACATAACAAACAAGTAGGTAACAACTAGTTATTGAACCGACTACCCATAATATTTATAACCGTGTATACGTGTCGTGTACACTTGTGTTTCGGTGTTCGCAATGCATAGTATTTAATTCTGAATAAATTTATTTTTGTGTTTTACATAAATATGGTTGATGATTAAAAATCTGTAGCAATTATAAACAAATCTTGTTTTACAAACTTATTTTTTTTTAGCTTACATTTTTATCTCTCGAGTGCTATTAAATTGTTAGTTCTATCCGACTAACATTCTATCAATAAAATATCATATTTTGTTTTTTTCGCTTTACTTGAAAACTTTACAAACTATTTCAAAACTTGTTGATCAATTACTTTTTTATGGATTTCTTAAAAGTTAAAATAATATACCAATTCCACATTCAATTTGTTACTATAATATCACAATTAATGCACTTCAATTTATTACACACTTTTATAATATGGAAATATTTTTGTAGAATAATAGAAGTAAAATAGTAAACAGAAATTGACGAAAAAAAATTTCGGGATACCTAAATATTATAAATTAAATATTATATTGAAGTCGACGAATTAAAATGGTATTTTAATTATTTCATCATACTATATTATTATTCAATATTTAGTAAACTTCAATCAATTTTTACGTCATTATAGTTATAGATATACCTATATAATATATTCTATCATGACTCATACGAGTGTAATATTAATAATAACCTAACATTAATAATACATCGTGATTATATTATTGTTATTATTTTAATTTTCGATGATGGTATAATATTATACATGATATTATATATATTATTTATACATACATATAAGGTACATTGCGACTTTTATTCGCAAATCTTGCATCATTCACTCCCTCGGCGATGACTCAAAACGCGTTCTTCTCGGTCCCTTTCGTCCCCTTCCCTCGCCATAATATAATAATATAATCTGCGTCACTATAGATGCGTGTATTTTATCGAGCGTCAACATCAAATATTTTCTAATACATTTTTATCGGGCCCCAGGCGATTATTGTACTGTGTTTGTATAGATTTTGTTTCTGCCAAAAATAATACGTAAATGGTTTTCTTATATTTTGTAGTGGTAAAGTGTATAAAAAAGTGAAAAACTATTATCATAATATTACGATGCGATATAATAATATTATGTGTAACGTGACTAACCCGTAAACGAATATATATTATATTATAATGCCAGAGCATTTAATAATTATGACAAAACTTACATTGTAAATAATATTGGTTGTATCATCCGAATGTTAGCTTATCGGTAGGTACCTGTATTATTCTTTTCAAAGAATCATCTAGAAACATTTTTAAAGTTGATGCTCCCTCTTGAAACGTACTTTGAATAAAAGTGATTAATGAAGTATAAAGAAAAAATATTACATAGCTCCAAATTCTAAATCTAACGACGAGAAAAAACTGAGAAGACTGGAATAAATAATAGTAGGTATACCTAATACTGAAAGTTTTATTTTTATTGTTTTATGATCATTGATTAAATTATATACTGGCGCCTGGTTTATAACATAATGCAATTTAAGATAAATGTGGGCGTTATTGATACCTAGTGCGACAGTGCGTCTGATTTTGGACGATGTGATTATGGGAAAATTTCACGAACACGAACTATCGATGTATAGAATGGTGCGGGTTTGAACGACGTCCTTTTTTTTATACTGCATGATTATGACATATGAGTTATGATGATCACCGAATTACACACACACCTATAAAAGTTATAATATTACTTATAAATATTGGCTAGGTTGCTAGAAGGATAGAGGTGTATTGGCAGACATAATAATTTCCAAAATAGGTAATCGATTTTATTTTGGTTGAATGATAAATCCATATTTAATACATTTTTAGAGCACTGATGTTTAACCATATATAGTTACGGTACTAACTGATTTTCAAACAAAATCTTG
>SSSL01000458.1:0-29138 GCA_008086715.1 Sitobion miscanthi
GTTTTTTTCCAAAAGAATAAATTAAAAACCCAAAATCGGCTAATATTAACTATTTTAGTCTGGGGGTAAACTGTTTTTAAACGAAATTTCAATATTTTACACTTTTACCTTATAGATTATATTCAAAAACATGGAGAATGGATTGTTGAACTTATTTCTTATTCAATTTTTCCAAAGGAATAAATGAAAACCACTAAAATCGGCTAATATTAACGATTTTTATTCTGGGGTAAATTGTTTTTTTAACGATATTTCAATTTTACACTTTTAGCTTATAGGTAATATTAGAAAACATGGAGAATGGATTGTTGAACTTATTTTTATTCAATTTTTTCCAAAAGAAAAAATGAAAACCACTAAAATCGGCTAATATAACGATTTTAGTCTGGGGTAAATTGTTTTTTAAACGAAATTTCAATATTTTACACTTTTACCTTATAGATTATATTAAAAAACTGGAGAATGGATTGTTGTTGACTTATTTATTATTCGTTTTTCCAAAAAATAAATGAAAACCTCCAAAATCGGCTAATATTAACTATTTTTATAGTCTGGGGGTAAACTGTTTTTAAAAACGAATTTCAATATTTTACACTTTTACCTTATAGATTATATAAAAAACATGGAGAATGGTTTGTTGAACTTATTTCTTATTCAACTTTTCCAAAGGAATAAATGAAAACCACTAAAATCGGCTAAGATACGAACTATTTTTAGTCTGGGGGTAAACTGTTTTTAAACGAAATTTCAATTTTTACACTTTACCTTAGATATATTAAAAAAAAAAAAAACATGGAGAATGGATTGTTGAATTTTCTTATTCAATTTTTCAAAGGAATAATGAAACCACATAAATCGACTAATATTAACGATTTTTAGTCTGGGGGTAAATTGTTTTTAAACAAAATTTCAATATTTTACACTTTTAGCTTATAGTAATATAAAAAACATGGATAATGGATTGTTGAACTTATTTCTTATTCGTTTTTTTTGTTTTGAAAAAATTAGGGCTAAATAATTGGTTGTTTTGATTTTAATTTTTAGTTTTAATGATACATTTTTTTTTGGGGGGGGTTTAACTTTTTTTTTTTTTTAAATAATTTGTTTTATTTTTTTTAATTTGGACATTTTTAACCTTAAAATACTTTTTTTATTTTTTAATTCGGTTATTTGTGTTTTATATGATATTTTTGTTTTTTTTTTTATTTTGATTTTATTTAACTGTATTTTATATTAAACGTTTTTTCCAAAAGTAAAAAAAAAAAAAACCTCCAATCGGCTAATATTAAATTTTTCTCTGGGGTACTTGGTTTTTTTCGAATTATTCGTTTTTACACTTTTATTATAAGTAATATTAAAAAATGGAGCTGGATTGTAAACTTATTTCTTATTCGTTTTTTTCCAAGAAAAAAAGAAAACCTCCAAAAATGCTAATACTAACTAATTTTAGTCTGGGGGTAAATGTGTTTTTTAACGATATTTCACATTTTACACTTTTACCTTATAGATTATATTAAAAAACATGGAGAATGGATTGTTGAACTTATTCTTATTCGTTTTTTCCAAAAGAAAAAATAAAACCACTAAAATCGGCTAATTAACGATTTTTAGTCTGGGGGTAAATGGTTTTTTAAACGATATTTCAACATTTTACACTTTACCTTAGGAGTATAAAAAAACAGGGAGAAGGATTGTTGAGCTTATTGATTATTCGTTTTAAATAAGCCAAAAAAAAGAATAAATGAAAACCTCAAAAATCGGCTAATAACGATTTTAGTCTGGGGGTAAACTGTTTTTAACGAAATTTCAATATTTTACACTTTTACCTTATAATTATAAAAAAACATGGAGATGGATTGTTGGAACTTATTTCTTATTCGTTTTTTCCAAAGGAAAAATGAACAACCAAAAATCGGCTAATACTAACTATTTTTAGTCTGGGGGGTAAACTGTTTTTAAACGAAATTTCAATATTTTACACTTTTACCTTATAATAATATTAAAAACATGGAGAATGGATTGTTGAATTTATTTCTTATTCAATTTTTCCAAAGAAATAATGAAACCACACAAAAATCGGCTAATATTAACGATTTTTAGTCTGGGGGTAAATTGTTTTTAAACGAAATTTCAATATTTTACACTTTTAGCTTATAAGTAATATTAAAAAACATGGAGAATGGATTGTTGAACTTATTTCTTATTCGTTTTTTCCAAAAGAAAAAATGAAAACCTCCAAAAATCGGCTAATATTAACGATTTTTAGTCTGGGGTAAATTGTTTTTATTAACGAATTTCAACATTTTACACTTTTACCTTATAGATTATATTAAAAAACATGGAGAATGGATTGTTGAACTTATTTCTTATTCGTTTTTTCCAAAAGAAAAAATGAAAACCTCCAAAAATCGGCTAATACTAACGATTTTTAGTCTGGGGGTAAATTGTTTTTTTTAACGATATTTCAACATTTTACACTTTTACCTTATAGATTATATTAAAAACATGGAGAATGGATTGTTGAACTTATTTTTATTCAATTTTTCCAAAAGAAAAAATGAAAACTCACAAATCGGCTAATATTAACGATTTTTAGTCTGGGGGTAAATTGTTTTTTAACGATATTTCAACATTTTACACTTTTACCTTATAGATATATTAAAAAACATGGAGAATGGATTGTTGAACTTATTATTATTCGTTTTAATCCAAAAGAAAAATGAAAACCTCCAAAATCGGCTAATACTAACTATTTTTAGTCTGGGGGTAAACTGTTTTTAACGAAATTTCAATATTTTACACTTTTACCTTATAGATATATTAAAAAACATGGAGAATGGATTGTTGAACTTATTTCTTATTCAATTTTTCCAAAGAATAAATGAAAACCACATAAAATCGGCTAATATTAACGATTTTTAGTCTGGGGTAAACTGTTTTTAACGAAATTTCAACATTTTACACTTTTACCTTATAGATAATATTGAAAAACATGGAGAATGGATTGTTGACTTATTTTTTATTCAATTTTTCCAAAAGAAAAATGAAAACCACTAAAATCGGCTAATATTAACGATTTTTAGTCTGGGGGTAAATTGTTTTTAAAAAACGAATTTCAATTTTTACACTATTACCTTATAGATAATATTAAAAAACATGGAGAATGGATTGTTGAATTTATTTCTTATTTTTTCCAAAGAATAAATGAAAACCTCCAAAATCGGCTAATATTAACTATTTTTAGTCTGGGGGTAAATTGTTTTTTAAACGAAATTTCAATTTTTACACTTTTACCTTATAGATAATATTAAAAAACATGGAGAATGGATTGTTGAACTTATTTCTTATTCATTTTTCCAAAGAATAATGAAAAAACCACTAAAATCGGCTAATACTAACGATTTTTAGTCTGGGGGTAAACTGTTTTTAAACGAAATTTCAATATTTTACACTTTTACTTATAGATAATATTAAAAAACATGGAGAATGGATTGTTGACTTATTTCTTATTCAATTTTTTCCAAGGAATAAATGAAAACCACATAAATCGGCTAATATAACGATTTTTAGTCTGGGGGTAAATTGTTTTTAAACAAAATTTCAATATTTTACACTTTTAGCTTATAAGTAATATTAAAAAACATGGATAATGGATTGTTGAACTTATTTCTTATTCGTTTTTTCCAAATGAAGAAATGAAAACCTCCAAAAATCGGCTAATAATAACGATTTTTAGTCTGGGGGTAAATTGTTTTTTTAACGATATTTCAACATTTTACACTATAACCTTATAGATTATTTAAAAACATGGAGAATGGATTGTTGAACTTATTTCTTATTCGTTTTTTCCAAAAGAAAAAATGAAAACCACCAAAATCGGCTAATATTAACGATTTTTAGTCTGGGGGTAAATTGTTTTTTAACGATATTTCAACATTTTACACTTTTACCTTATAGATTATATGAAAAAACATGGAGAATGGATTGTTGAACTTATTTCTTATTCAATTTTTCCAAAAGAAAAAATGAAAACCTCCAAAAATCGGCTAATATTAACGATTTTTAGTCTGGGGGTAAATTGTTTTTTTAACGATATTTCAACATTTTACACTTTTACCTTATAGATAATATTAAAAAACATGGAGAATGGATTGTTGAACTTATTTCTTATTCGTTTTTCCAAAGAAAAAATGAAAACCTCCAAAAATCGGCTAATATTAACGATTTTTAGTCTGGGGGTAAATTGTTTTTAAACGAAATTTCAATATTTTACACTTTTACCTTATAGATAATATTAAAAAACATGGAGAATGGATTGTTGAACTTATTTCTTATTCAATTTTTCCGAAGGAATAAAATGAAAACCACTAAAATCGGCTAATACTAACTATTTTTAGTCTGGGGGTAAACTGTTTTTAAACGAAATTTCAATATTTTACACTTTTACCTTATAGATAATATTAAAAAACATGGAGAATGGATTGTTGAACTTATTTCTTATTCAACTTTTCCAAAGGAATAAATGAAAACCACATAAATCGACTAATATTAACGATTTTTAGTCTGGGGGTAAATTGTTTTTAAACTAAATTTCAATATTTTACACTTTTAGCTTATAAGTAATATTAAAAAACATGGAGAATGGATTGTTGAACTTATTTCTTATTCGTTTTTTCCAAAGAAGAAAAAATGAAACCACCAAAATCGGCTAATATTAACGATTTTTAGTCTGGGGGTAAATTGTTTTTTTAACGATATTTCAACATTTTACACTTTTACCTTATAGATTATATTAAAAAACATGGAGAATGGATTGTTGAACTTATTTCTTATTCGTTTTTTCCAAAAGAAAAAATGAAAACCACTAAAATCGGCTAATATTAACGATTTTTAGTCTGGGGGTAAATTGTTTTTAAACGAAATTTCAATATTTTACACTTTTACCTTATAGATTATATTAAAAAACATGGAGAATGGATTGTTGAACTTATTTCTTATTCGATTTTTCCAAAAGAAAAAATGAAAACCTCCAAAAATCGGCTAATACTAACTATTTTTAGTCTGGGGGTAAACTGTATATAAACGAAATTTCAATATTTTACACTTTTACCTTATAGATTATATTAAAAAACATGGAGAATGGTTTGTTGAACTTATTTCTTATTCTTTTTTTCCAAAAGAAAAATGAAAACCCAAAATCGGCTAATATTAACGATTTTTAGTCTGGGGGTAAATTGTTTTTTTAACGATATTTCAACATTTTACACTTTTAGCTTATAGATTATATTAAAAAACATGGAGAATGGATTGTTGAACTTATTTCTTATTCAATTTTTCCAAAGGAATAAAAGAAAACCACTAAAATCGGCTAATATTAACGATTTTTAGTCTGGGGGTAAATTGTTTTTTTAACGATATTTCAACATTTTACACTTTTAGCTTATAGTATATTAAAAACATGGAGAATGGATTGTTGAACTTATTTCTTATTCAATTTTTCCAAAAGAAAAAATGAAAACCACTAAAATCGGCTAATATTAACGATTTTTAGTCTGGGGGTAAATTGTTTTTAAACGAAATTTCAATATTTTACACTTTTACCTTATAGATAATATTAAAAAACATGGAGAATGGATTGTTGAACTTTTTCTAATTTCTATTCAATTTTTCCAAAGGAATAAGAAAACCACTAAAATCGGCTAATATTACGATTTTTAGTCTGGGGGTAATTGTTTTTTTAACGAATTTCAACATTTTACACTATTACCTTATAGATATATTAAAAAACATGGAGAATGGATTGTTGAACTTATTTCTTATTCAATTTTTAAAAGAAAAAATGAAAACCACTAAAATCGGCTAATATTAACGATTTTTAGCTTGGGGGTAAATTGTTTTTAAACGAAATTTCAATATTTTACACTTTTAGCTTATAGATAATATTAAAAAACATGGAGAATGGATTGTTGAACTTATTTCTTATTCAATTTTTCCAAAGGAATAAATGAAAACCACTAAAATCGGCTAATATTAACGATTTTTATTCTGGGGGTAAATTGTTTTTTTAACGATATTTCAACATTTTACACTTTTACCTTATAGATTATATGAAAAAACATGGAGAATGGATTGTTGAACTTATTTCTAATTCAATTTTTCCAAAGAAATAAAAGAAAACCACTAAAATCGGCTAATATTAACGATTTTTAGCTTGGGGGTAAATTGTTTTTTTAAACGATATTTCACATTTTACACTTTTACCTTATATTATATTAAAAACATGGAGAATGGATTGTTGAACTTATTTCTTATTCGTTTTTCCAAAAGAAAAAATGAAAACCTCCAAAAATCGGCTAATACTAACTATTTTTAGTCTGGGGGTAAACTGTTTTTAAACGAAATTTCAATATTTTACACTTTTACCTTATAGATAATATTAAAAAACATGGAGAATGGATTGTTGAACTTATTTCTTATTCAATTTTTCCAAAAGAAAAAATGAAAACCACTAAAATCGGCTAATATTAACGATTTTTAGTCTGGGGGTAAATTGTTTTTTTAAACGATATTTCAACATTTTACACTTTTACCTTATAGATTATATTAAAAACATGGAGAATGGATTGTTGAACTTATTTCTTATTCAATTTTTCCAAAAGAAAAAATGAAAACCACTAAAATCGGCTAATATTAACGATTTTTAGTCTGGGGGTAAATTGTTTTTAAACGAAATTTCAATATTTTACACTTTACCTTATAGATTATATTAAAAAACATGGAGAATGGATTGTTGAACTTATTTCTTATTCGTTTTTCCAAAGAATAAATGAAAACCTCCAAAATCGGCTAATATTAACGATTTTTAGTCTGGGGGTAAATTGTTTTTTAACGAAATTTCAATTTTTACACTTTTACCTTATAGATAATATTAAAAAACATGGAGAATGGATTGTTGAACTTATTTCTTATTCAATTTTTCCAAAGGAATAAATGAAAACCACTAAAATCGGCTAATATTAACGATTTTTAGTCTGGGGGTAAATTGTTTTTTAACGATATTTCAACATTTTACACTTTTAGCTTATAGGTAATATTGAAAAACATGGAGAATGGATTGTTGAACTTATTTCTTATTCAATTTTTCCAAAAGAAAATGAAAACCACTAAAATCGGCTAATATTAACGATTTTTAGTCTGGGGGTAAATTGTTTTTAAACGAAATTTCAATATTTTACACTATTACCTTATAGATAATATTAAAAAACATGGAGAATGGATTGTTGAACTTATTTCTTATTCGTTTTTCCAAAAGAATAAATGAAAACCTCCAAAAATCGGCTAATACTAACTATTTTTAGTCTGGGGGTAAACTGTTTTTAAACGAAATTTCAATATTTTACACTTTACCTTATAGATATATATTAAAAAACATGGAGAATGGTTTGTTGAACTTATTTCTTATTCAACTTTTCCAAAGGAATAAATGAAAACCACTAAAATCGGCTAATACGAACTATTTTTAGTCTGGGGGTAAACTGTATTTAAACGAAATTTCAATATTTTACACTTTTACCTTATAGATAATATTAAAAAACATGAGAATGGATTGTTGAATTTATTTCTTATTCATTTTTCCAAAGGAATAAATGAAAACCACATAAATCGGCTAATATTAACGATTTTTTAGTTCTGGGGGGGTAAATTGTTTTTAAACAAAATTTCAATATTTTACACTTTTAGCTTATAAGAATATTAAAAAACATGGATAATGGATTGTTGAACTTATTTCTTATCGTTTTTCCAAATGAAGAATGAAAACCTCCAAAAATCGGCTAATACTAACGATTTTTAGTCTGGGGGTAAATTGTTTTTTAACGATATTTAACATTATACACTAGTAACCTTATAGATTATATTAAAAACATGGAGAATGGATTGTTGGAACTTATTTCTATTCGTTTTTTCGAAATAGAAAAATGAAAACCTCCAAAAATCGGCTTATACTAACTATTCTTAGTCTGGGGGTACATTGTTTTCTTTAACGATATTTCAACATTTTACACTTTACCTTATAGATTATATGAAAAAACATGGAGAATGGATTGTGACCTTATTTACTATTCGTTTTTTCCAAAGAAAAATTTAAACCTCCAAAAATCGGCTAATATTAACAATTTTTAGTCAGGGGGTAAGTAAGGGTAAATTGTTTTTTTAACGATATTTGAACATTTTACACTTTACCTAAAGATTATATTAAAAATGGGGAGAATAGATTGTTGAGCTTATTTATTATTCGTTTTATCCAAAAGAAAAAATGAAAACCTCAAAAATCGGCTAATACTAACTATTTAAGTCTAGGTGTGGGGGTTAAACTGTTTTTAAACGAAATTTCAATATTTTACACTTTTACCTTATAGATAATATTTAATGAAAACATGGAGAATGTTGTTGAACTTATTCTTATTCAACTTTTCCAAAGGAATAAATGAAAACCTCCAAAAAGGCTTACTAACTATTTTTAGTCTGGGGGTAAAATGTATATAAACGAAATTCAAATTTACACTTTTACCTTATAGATTATATAAAAAAACATGGATAATGGATTGTTGAACTTATTTCTTATTCTTTTTTTCCAAAAGAAAAAATGAAAACCTCCAAAAATCGGCCTAATAATAATATTTTTAGTCTGGGGGTAAATGTTTTCTTAACGATATTTCAACATTTTACACTTTGAGCTTATAGATTATTATAAAAAACATGGAGAAATGGTTTGTTGAACTGTTTTTATTGTCGTTTTTTCCAAAGGAAAAAATGAAAACCACTAAAATCGGCTAATATTAACGAATTTTTACGGGGGTGGGGGTAAATTGTTTTTAAACGAAATTTCATACTATTTACACTATTACCTTATAGATTATATTAAAAACATGGAGAATGGATTGTGGAACTTATTTCTTATTCGATTTTTTCAAAAGAAAAAATGAAAACCTCCAAAAAATCGGCTAATACTAACTATTAGTTGGGGGTAAATTGTTATAACGAACAATTTCAACTTTTACACTTTTACCTTATAGATTATATTAAAAAAACATGGAGATGGTTTGTTGAACTTATTTCTTATTCGTATTTTCCAAAAGAAAAAATGAAAAACATAAAATCGGCTAATATTAACGCTTTTAGTCTGGGGGTAAATTGTTTTTTAAACGATATTTCAACATTTTACACTTTTACCTTATAGATCTTATTAAAAAAACATGGAGAATGGATGTTGAACTTATTTCTTATTCGTTTTTTCAAAAGCAAAAAAAAGGAAAAAAAAACCACTTCAAAAATCGGCTAATATTACGATTTTAGTCTGGGGGTAAATTGTTTATAAACGAAATTTCAATATTTTACACTTTACCTATAGATATATTAAAAAACATGGAGATTAGATTGTTGAACCTTATTATTATTCGTTTATTCCAAAAAAGAGTAATGAAATGCCTCCAAAAATCGGCTAATACTAACTATTTTTAGTCTGGGGGTAAACTGTTTTTAACGAAATTTCAATTATTTTACACTTTTACCTTATAGATAATATTAAAAAAACATGGAGAATGGATTGTTGAACTTATTTCTTATTCATTTTTCCAAAGAATAAATGAAAACCACAAAATCGGCTAATACGAACGATTTTTAGTCTGGGGGTAAATTGTATTTAAAACGAAATTTCAATATTTTACACTTTTACCTTATAGATAAATTAAAAACATGGAGAAGAATGGATGTTGAACTTATTTCTTATTCAATTTTTCCAAAGGAAAAAATGAAAACCACAAAAATCGACTAATATTAACGATTTTAGTCTGGGGGTTAAATTGTTTTTTTAACGATATTTCAACATTTTACACTATTACCTTATAGATTATTTTAAAAAAAACATGGAAAATGGATGTTGAATTATTCTTATTCGTTTTTTCAAAAGGAAAAATGAAAACCTCCAAAAATCGGCAATACTAACTATTTTTAGTGGGGGGTAAATTGTTGTCTTTAACGATATTTCAACATTTTACACTTTACCTTATAGATTATATGAAAAAACATGGAGAATGGATGTTGAACTTATTTCTTATTCGTTTTTCCAAAAGAAAAAATTAAAACCTCCAAAATCGGCTAATATTAACAATTTTTAGGTCCGGGGGGGTAATTGTTTTTTTAACGATATTTGAACATTTTACACTTTTACCTTATAGATTATATTAAAAAAACAGAGAATAGATTGTTGATTATTTCTTATTCGTTTTTCCGAAAGAAAAAATGAACCTCCAAAAATCGGCTAATATTAACGATTTTTAGTCTGGGGGTAAACTGTTTTTAAACGAATCGAAATTTCAATATTTTACACTTTACCTTATAGATAATATTAAAAAACATGGAGAATGGATTGTTGAACTTATTTCTTATTCAACTTTTCCAAAGGAATAAATGAAAACCACTAAAATCGACTATACGAAATATTTTTAGTCTGGGGGTAAACTGTTATTAAACGAATTTCAATATTTTACCTTTTACCTTATAGATAATATTAAAAAACATGGAGAATGGATTGTTGAATTTATTTCTTATTCAATTTTTCCAAAGGAATAAATAACATGAAAACCACAAAATCGACTAATATTAACGATTTTTAGTCTGGGGGTAAACTGTTTTTAAACGAAATTTCAATATTTTACACTTTAGCTTATAGATAATATTAAAAAAACATGGAGAATGGATTGTTGAATTTATTTCTTATTCAATTTTTCCAAAGGAATAAATGAAAACCACATAAATCGACTAATATTAACGATTTTTAGTCTGGGGGTAAATTGTTTTTTTAACGATATTTCGACATTTTACACTATAACCTTATAGATTATTTTAAAAAACATGGAGAATGGATTGTTGAACTTATTTCTTATTCGTTTTTTCTAAAAGAAAAAATGAAAACCTCCAAAAATCGGCTAATACTAACTATTTTTAGTCTGGGGGTAAATTGTTTTCTTTAACGATATTTCAACATTTTACACTTTTACCTTATAGATTATATTGAAAAAACATGGAGAATGGATTGTTGTGAACTATTTCTTATTCGTTTTTTCCAAAAGAAACAAATTGAAAACCTCAAAAATCGGCTAATATTAACAATTTTTAGTCCGGGGGTAAATTGTTTTTTTAACGATATTTGAACATTTTACACTTTTACCTTATAGATTATATTAAAAAACATGGAGAATAGATTGTTGAGCTTATTTATTATTCGTTTTATCCGAAAGAAAAAATGAAAACCTCCAAAAATCGGCTAATATTAACGATTTTTAGTCTGGGGGTAAACTGTATTTAAACGAAATTTCAATATTTTACACTTTTACCTTATAGATAATATTAAAAAAATGTGGAGAATGGCTTGTTGAACTTATTCTATTCAACTTTTCCAAAGGAATAAATGAAAACCACTAAAATTGGCTAATACGAACTATTTTTAGTCTGGGTGGGTAAACTGTATTTAAACGAAAAAATTTCAATATTTTACACTTACCTTATAGATATATTAAAAAACATGGAGAATGGATTGTTGAATTTATTTCTTATTCAATTTTTCCAAAGGAATAAATGAAAACCACAAAAATCGACTAATATTAACGATTTTTAGTCTGGGGGTAAATTGTTTTTAAACAAAATTTCAATATTTTACACTTTTAGCTTATAAGTAATATTAAAAAACATGGATCAATGGATTGTTGAACTTATTTCTTATTCGTTTTTTCCAAATGAAGAAATGAAAACCTCCAAAAATCGGCTAATAATAACGATTTTTAGTCTTGGGGGGGGTAAATTGTTTTTTAAACGATATTTAACATTTACACTATAACCTTATAGCTATTATATTAAAAAACATGGAGAATGGATTGTTGAACTTATTTCTTATTCGTTTTTCTAAAAGAAAAAATGAAAACCTCCAAAAATCGGCTAATACTAACTATTTTTAGTCTGGGGGTAAATTGTTTTCTTTAACGATATTTCAACATTTTACACTTTTACCTTATAGATTATATGAAAAAACATGGAGAATGGATTGTTGAACTTATTTCTTATTCGTTTTTTCCAAAAGAAAAAATTAAAACCTCCAAAAATCGGCTAATATTAACGATTTTTAGTCTGGGGGTAAATTGTTTTTTTTAACGATATTTGAACATTTTACACTTTTACCTTATAGATTATATTAAAAAACATGGAGAATAGATTGTAGAATTAAAATAGAACTTGGAGAAGTCTTATTTATTATTCGTTTTATCCAAAAGAAAAAATGAAAACCTCCAAAAATCGGCTAATACGAACTATTTTTAGTCTGGGGGTAAACTGTATTTAAACGAAATTTCAATATTTTACACTTTTACCTTATAGATAATATTAAAAAACATGGAGAATGGATTGTTGAACTTATTTCTTATTCAACTTTTCCAAAGGAATAAATGAAAACCACTAAAATCGGCTAATACGAACTATTTTTAGTCTGGGGGTAAACTGTATTTAAACGAAATTTCAATATTTTACACTTTTACCTTATAGATAATATTAAAAAACATGGAGAATGGATTGTTGAATTTATTTCTTATTCAATTTTTCCAAAGGAATAAATGAAAACCACAAAAATCGACTAATATTAACGATTTTTAGTCTGGGGGTAAATTGTTTTTAAACAAAATTTCAATATTTTACACTTTTAGCTTATAAGTAATATTAAAAAACATGGATAATGGATTGTTGAACTTATTTCTTATTCGTTTTTTCCAAATGAAGAAATGAAAACCTCCAAAAATCGGCTAATAATAACGATTTTTAGTCTGGGGGTAAATTGTTTTTTTAACGATATTTCAACATTTTACACTTTTACCTTATAGATTATATTAAAAAACATGGAGAATGGATTGTTGAACTTATTTCTTATTCGTTTTTTCTAAAAGAAAAAATGAAAACCTCCAAAAATCGGCTAATACTAACTATTTTTAGTCTGGGGGTAAATTGTTTTTTTAACGATATTTCAACATTTTACACTTTTACCTTATAGATTATATGAAAAACATGGAGAATGGATTGTTGAACTTATTTATTATTCGTTTTTTCCAAAAGAAAAAATGAAAACCTCCAAAAATCGGCTAATATTAACAATTTTTAGTCTGGGGGTAAATTGTTTTTTTAACGATATTTGAACATTTTACACTTTTACCTTATAGATTATATTAAAAAACATGGAGAATAGATTGTTGAGCTTATTTATTATTCGTTTTATCCAAAAGAAAAAATGAAAACCTCCAAAAATCGGCTAATACTAACTATTTTTAGTCTGGGGGTAAACTGTTTTTAAACGAAATTTCAATATTTTACACTTTTACCTTATAGATTATATTAAAAAACATGGAGAATGGATTGTTGAACTTATTTCTTATTCAACTTTTCCAAAGGAATAAATGAAAACCACTAAAATTGGCTAATACGAACGATTTTAGTCTGGGGGTAAACTGTATTTAAAAACGAAATTTCAATATTTTATACACTTTTACCTTATAATAATTATAAAAACATGGAGAATGGATTGTTGAATTATTTCTTATTCAATTTTTCCAAAGGAATAATGAAAACCACAAAATCGGACTAATATTATTACGATTTTTAGTCTGGGGGTAAATTGTTTTTAAACAAATTTCAATATTTTACACTTTTAGCTTATAAGTATATTTAAAAACATGGATAATGGATTGTTGAACTTATTTCTTATTCGTTTTTTTTCCAATGTAAGAAATGAAAACCTCCAAAATCGGCTAATAATAACGATTTTTAGTCTGGGGGTAAATTGTTTTTTTAACGATATTTTAACATTTTACACTATACCTTATAGATTATATTAAAAAACATGGAGAATGGATGTTGAACTTATTTCTTATTCGTTTTTTCTAAAAGAAAAATTAAAACTAATCGGCTAAAATTAACGATTTTTAGTCTGGGGTAATTGTTTTTAATATTACTATGTGGTTTTTTGTGTAAATTTATTTGTTTAATATTACACTTTTACCTTATAGATTATATTAAAAAACATGGAGAATGGATTGTTGAACTTATTCTTATTCGATTTTTTTCCAAAGAAAAAATGAAAACCTCCAAAATCGGCTAATATTAACTATTTTTAGTCTGGGGTAAATTGTTTTTAAACGAATTTCAATATTTTACACTTTTTACCTTATAGATTATATTAAAAAACATGGAGAATGGATTGTTGAACTTATTTCTTATTCTTTTTTCCAAAAGAAAAATGAAAACCTCCAAAATCGGCTATACTAACTATTTTTAGTCTGGGGGTAATTGTTTTTCTTTACGATATTTCAATATTTTACACTTTTAGCTTATAGATTATATTAAAAACATGGAGAATGGATTGTTGAACTTATTTCTTATTCAATTTTTCCAAAGGAATAAAGAAAACCACTAAAATCGGCTAATATTAACGATTTTTAGTCTGGGGGTAAATTGTTTTTTTAACGATATTTCAACATTTTACACTTTTAGCTTATAGGTAATATTGAAAAACATGGAGAATGGATTGTTGAACTTATTTCTTATTCAATTTTTCCAAAAGAAAAAATGAAAACCACTAAAATCGGCTAATATTAACGATTTTAGTCTGGGGGTAAACTGTTTTTAAACGAAATTTCAATATTTTACACTATTACCTTATAGATAATATTAAAAAACATGGAGAATGGATTGTTGAACTTATTTCTTATTCAATTTTTCCAAAGGAATAAAAGAAAACCACTAAAATCGGCTAATATTAACGATTTTTAGTCTGGGGGTAAATTGTTTTTTTAACGATATTTCAACATTTACACTTACCTATAGATAATATTAAAAACATGGAGAATGGATTGTTGAACTTATTTCTTATTCAATTTTTCCAAAGGAAAAAATGAAAACCACTAAAATCGGCTAATATTAACGATTTTTAGTCTGGGGGTAAATTGTTTTTAAACGAAATTTCAATATTTTACACTTTTACCTTATAGATAATATTAAAAAACATGGAGAATGGATTGTTGAACTTATTTCTTATTCAATTTTTCCAAAGGAATAAATGAAAACCACTAAATTCGGCTAATATTAACGATTTTTAGTCTGGGGGTAAATTGTTTTCTTTAACGATATTTCAACATTTTACACTTTTACCTTATAGATTATATTAAAAAACATGGAGAATGGATTGTTGAACTTATTTCTTATTCAATTTTTCCAAAGGAATAAATGAAAACCACTAAAATCGGCTAATATTAACGATTTTTAGTCTGGGGGTAAATTGTTTTTTAACGATATTTCAACATTTTACACTTTTACCTTATAGATAATATTAAAACATGGAGAATGGATTGTTGAACTTATTTCTTATTCGTTTTTTCAAAAGAAAAAATGAAACCTCCAAAAATCGGCTAATACTAACTATTTTTAGTCTGGGGGTAAACTGTTTTTAAACGAAATTTCAATATTTTACACTTTACCTTATAGATAATATTAAAAAACATGGAGAATGGATTGTTGAACTTATTTTTATTCAATTTTCCAAAAGAAAAAATGAAAACCACTAAAATCGGCTAATATTACGATTTTTAGTCTGGGGGTAAATGTTTTTTTAACGATATTTCAACATTTTACACTTTTACCTTATAGATATATTAAAAAACATGGAGAATGGATTGTTGAACTTATTTCTTATTCGTTTTTTCCAAAGGAAATAAATGAAAACCACTAAAATCGGCTAATATTAACGATTTTTAGTCTGGGGGTAAATTGTTTTTAAACGAAATTTCAATATTTTACACTATTACCTTATAGATAATATTAAAAAACATGGAGAATGGATTGTTGAACTTATTTTATTATTCGTTTTTTCCAAAAATCCAAAAAATGAAAACCTCCAAAAATCGGCTAATACTAACTATTTTTAGTCTGGGGGTAACTGTTTTTTAAACGAATTTCAATATTTTACACTTTAACCTTATAGATAATATTTAAAAACATGGAGAATGGATTGTTGAACTTTATTTCTTATTAATTTTTCCAAAGGAAAAAATGAAAACCACAAAATCGCTAATATTAACGATTTTTAGTCTGGGGGTAAATTGTTTTTTTAAACGATATTTCAACATTTTACACTTTTAGCTTATAGATAATATGAAAAACATGGAGAATGGATTGTTGAACTTATTTTTTTATTCATTTTTCCAAAAGAAAAAATGAAAACCACTAAAATCGGCTAATATTAACGATTTTTAGTCTGGGGTAAATTGTTTTTAAACGAAATTTCAATTTTACACTTTTAGCTTAGAGGTAATATTGAAAACATGGAGAATGGATTGTTGAACTTATTTTTATTCAATTTTTTCCAAAAGAAAAAATGAAAACCACTAAAATCGGCTAATATAACGATTTTAGTCTGGGGTAAATTGTTTTTTAAACGAAATTTCAATATTTTACACTTTTACCTTATAGATTATATTAAAAAACTGGAGAATGGATTGTTGTTGACTTATTTATTATTCGTTTTTCCAAAAAATAAATGAAAACCTCCAAAATCGGCTAATATTAACTATTTTTATAGTCTGGGGGTAAACTGTTTTTAAAAACGAATTTCAATATTTTACACTTTTACCTTATAGATTATATAAAAAACATGGAGAATGGTTTGTTGAACTTATTTCTTATTCAACTTTTCCAAAGGAATAAATGAAAACCACTAAAATCGGCTAAGATACGAACTATTTTTAGTCTGGGGGTAAACTGTTTTTAAACGAAATTTCAATTTTTACACTTTACCTTAGATATATTAAAAAAAAAAAAAACATGGAGAATGGATTGTTGAATTTTCTTATTCAATTTTTCAAAGGAATAATGAAACCACATAAATCGACTAATATTAACGATTTTTAGTCTGGGGGTAAATTGTTTTTAAACAAAATTTCAATATTTTACACTTTTAGCTTATAGTAATATAAAAAACATGGATAATGGATTGTTGAACTTATTTCTTATTCGTTTTTTTTGTTTTGAAAAAATTAGGGCTAAATAATTGGTTGTTTTGATTTTAATTTTTAGTTTTAATGATACATTTTTTTTTGGGGGGGGTTTAACTTTTTTTTTTTTTTAAATAATTTGTTTTATTTTTTTTAATTTGGACATTTTTAACCTTAAAATACTTTTTTTATTTTTTAATTCGGTTATTTGTGTTTTATATGATATTTTTGTTTTTTTTTTTATTTTGATTTTATTTAACTGTATTTTATATTAAACGTTTTTTCCAAAAGTAAAAAAAAAAAAAACCTCCAATCGGCTAATATTAAATTTTTCTCTGGGGTACTTGGTTTTTTTCGAATTATTCGTTTTTACACTTTTATTATAAGTAATATTAAAAAATGGAGCTGGATTGTAAACTTATTTCTTATTCGTTTTTTTCCAAGAAAAAAAGAAAACCTCCAAAAATGCTAATACTAACTAATTTTAGTCTGGGGGTAAATGTGTTTTTTAACGATATTTCACATTTTACACTTTTACCTTATAGATTATATTAAAAAACATGGAGAATGGATTGTTGAACTTATTCTTATTCGTTTTTTCCAAAAGAAAAAATAAAACCACTAAAATCGGCTAATTAACGATTTTTAGTCTGGGGGTAAATGGTTTTTTAAACGATATTTCAACATTTTACACTTTACCTTAGGAGTATAAAAAAACAGGGAGAAGGATTGTTGAGCTTATTGATTATTCGTTTTAAATAAGCCAAAAAAAAGAATAAATGAAAACCTCAAAAATCGGCTAATAACGATTTTAGTCTGGGGGTAAACTGTTTTTAACGAAATTTCAATATTTTACACTTTTACCTTATAATTATAAAAAAACATGGAGATGGATTGTTGGAACTTATTTCTTATTCGTTTTTTCCAAAGGAAAAATGAACAACCAAAAATCGGCTAATACTAACTATTTTTAGTCTGGGGGGTAAACTGTTTTTAAACGAAATTTCAATATTTTACACTTTTACCTTATAATAATATTAAAAACATGGAGAATGGATTGTTGAATTTATTTCTTATTCAATTTTTCCAAAGAAATAATGAAAACCACAAAAATCGGCTAATATTAACGATTTTTAGTCTGGGGGTAAATTGTTTTTAAACGAAATTTCAATATTTTACACTTTTAGCTTATAAGTAATATTAAAAAACATGGAGAATGGATTGTTGAACTTATTTCTTATTCGTTTTTTCCAAAAGAAAAAATGAAAACCTCCAAAAATCGGCTAATATTAACGATTTTTAGTCTGGGGTAAATTGTTTTTATTAACGAATTTCAACATTTTACACTTTTACCTTATAGATTATATTAAAAAACATGGAGAATGGATTGTTGAACTTATTTCTTATTCGTTTTTTCCAAAAGAAAAAATGAAAACCTCCAAAAATCGGCTAATACTAACGATTTTTAGTCTGGGGGTAAATTGTTTTTTTTAACGATATTTCAACATTTTACACTTTTACCTTATAGATTATATTAAAAACATGGAGAATGGATTGTTGAACTTATTTTTATTCAATTTTTCCAAAAGAAAAAATGAAAACTCACAAATCGGCTAATATTAACGATTTTTAGTCTGGGGGTAAATTGTTTTTTAACGATATTTCAACATTTTACACTTTTACCTTATAGATATATTAAAAAACATGGAGAATGGATTGTTGAACTTATTATTATTCGTTTTAATCCAAAAGAAAAATGAAAACCTCCAAAATCGGCTAATACTAACTATTTTTAGTCTGGGGGTAAACTGTTTTTAACGAAATTTCAATATTTTACACTTTTACCTTATAGATATATTAAAAAACATGGAGAATGGATTGTTGAACTTATTTCTTATTCAATTTTTCCAAAGAATAAATGAAAACCACATAAAATCGGCTAATATTAACGATTTTTAGTCTGGGGTAAACTGTTTTTAACGAAATTTCAACATTTTACACTTTTACCTTATAGATAATATTGAAAAACATGGAGAATGGATTGTTGACTTATTTTTTATTCAATTTTTCCAAAAGAAAAATGAAAACCACTAAAATCGGCTAATATTAACGATTTTTAGTCTGGGGGTAAATTGTTTTTAAAAAACGAATTTCAATTTTTACACTATTACCTTATAGATAATATTAAAAAACATGGAGAATGGATTGTTGAATTTATTTCTTATTTTTTCCAAAGAATAAATGAAAACCTCCAAAATCGGCTAATATTAACTATTTTTAGTCTGGGGGTAAATTGTTTTTTAAACGAAATTTCAATTTTTACACTTTTACCTTATAGATAATATTAAAAAACATGGAGAATGGATTGTTGAACTTATTTCTTATTCATTTTTCCAAAGAATAATGAAAAAACCACTAAAATCGGCTAATACTAACGATTTTTAGTCTGGGGGTAAACTGTTTTTAAACGAAATTTCAATATTTTACACTTTTACTTATAGATAATATTAAAAAACATGGAGAATGGATTGTTGACTTATTTCTTATTCAATTTTTTCCAAGGAATAAATGAAAACCACATAAATCGGCTAATATAACGATTTTTAGTCTGGGGGTAAATTGTTTTTAAACAAAATTTCAATATTTTACACTTTTAGCTTATAAGTAATATTAAAAAACATGGATAATGGATTGTTGAACTTATTTCTTATTCGTTTTTTCCAAATGAAGAAATGAAAACCTCCAAAAATCGGCTAATAATAACGATTTTTAGTCTGGGGGTAAATTGTTTTTTTAACGATATTTCAACATTTTACACTATAACCTTATAGATTATATTTAAAAACATGGAGAATGGATTGTTGAACTTATTTCTTATTCGTTTTTTCCAAAAGAAAAAATGAAAACCACCAAAATCGGCTAATATTAACGATTTTTAGTCTGGGGGTAAATTGTTTTTTAACGATATTTCAACATTTTACACTTTTACCTTATAGATTAATGAAAAAACATGGAGAATGGATTGTTGAACTTATTTCTTATTCAATTTTTCCAAAAGAAAAAATGAAAACCTCCAAAAATCGGCTAATATTAACGATTTTTAGTCTGGGGGTAAATTGTTTTTTTAACGATATTTCAACATTTTACACTTTTACCTTATAGATAATATTAAAAAACATGGAGAATGGATTGTTGAACTTATTTCTTATTCGTTTTATCCAAAGAAAAAATGAAAACCTCCAAAAATCGGCTAATATTAACGATTTTTAGTCTGGGGGTAAATTGTTTTTAAACGAAATTTCAATATTTTACACTTTTACCTTATAGATAATATTAAAAAACATGGAGAATGGATTGTTCAACTTATTTCTTATTCAATTTTTCCGAAGGAATAAAATGAAAACCACTAAAATCGGCTAATACTAACTATTTTTAGTCTGGGGGTAAACTGTTTTTAAACGAAATTTCAATATTTTACACTTTTACCTTATAGATAATATTAAAAAACATGGAGAATGGATTGTTGAACTTATTTCTTATTCAACTTTTCCAAAGGAATAAATGAAAACCACATAAATCGACTAATATTAACGATTTTTAGTCTGGGGGTAAATTGTTTTTAAACTAAATTTCAATATTTTACACTTTTAGCTTATAAGTAATATTAAAAAACATGGAGAATGGATTGTTGAACTTATTTCTTATTCGTTTTTTCCAAAGAAGAAAAAATGAAACCTCCAAAATCGGCTAATATTAACGATTTTTAGTCTGGGGGTAAATTGTTTTTTTAACGATATTTCAACATTTTACACTTTTACCTTATAGATTATATTAAAAAACATGGAGAATGGATTGTTGAACTTATTTCTTATTCGTTTTTTCCAAAAGAAAAAATGAAAACCACTAAAATCGGCTAATATTAACGATTTTTAGTCTGGGGGTAAATTGTTTTTAAACGAAATTTCAATATTTTACACTTTTACCTTATAGATTATATTAAAAAACATGGAGAATGGATTGTTGAACTTATTTCTTATTCGATTTTTCCAAAAGAAAAAATGAAAACCTCCAAAAATCGGCTAATACTAACTATTTTTAGTCTGGGGGTAAACTGTATATAAACGAAATTTCAATATTTTACACTTTTACCTTATAGATTATATTAAAAAACATGGAGAATGGATTGTTGAACTTATTTCTTATTCTTTTTTCCAAAAGAAAAATGAAAACCCAAAATCGGCTAATATTAACGATTTTTAGTCTGGGGGTAAATTGTTTTTTTAACGATATTTCAACATTTTACACTTTTAGCTTATAGATTATATTAAAAAACATGGAGAATGGATTGTTGAACTTATTTCTTATTCAATTTTTCCAAAGGAATAAAAGAAAACCACTAAAATCGGCTAATATTAACGATTTTTAGTCTGGGGGTAAATTGTTTTTTTAACGATATTTCAACATTTTACACTTTTAGCTTATAGTATATTAAAAACATGGAGAATGGATTGTTGAACTTATTTCTTATTCAATTTTTCCAAAAGAAAAAATGAAAACCACTAAAATCGGCTAATATTAACGATTTTTAGTCTGGGGGTAAATTGTTTTTAAACGAAATTTCAATATTTTACACTTTTACCTTATAGATAATATTAAAAAACATGGAGAATGGATTGTTGAACTTTTTCTAATTTCTATTCAATTTTTCCAAAGGAATAAGAAAACCACTAAAATCGGCTAATATTACGATTTTTAGTCTGGGGGTAATTGTTTTTTTAACGAATTTCAACATTTTACACTATTACCTTATAGATATATTAAAAAACATGGAGAATGGATTGTTGAACTTATTTCTAATTCAATTTTTCCAAAGGAATAAATGAAAACCACTAAAATCGGCTAATATTAACGATTTTTAGCTTGGGGGTAAATTGTTTTTAAACGAAATTTCAATATTTTACACTTTTAGCTTATAGATAATATTAAAAAACATGGAGAATGGATTGTTGAACTTATTTCTTATTCAATTTTTCCAAAGGAATAAATGAAAACCACTAAAATCGGCTAATATTAACGATTTTTATTCTGGGGGTAAATTGTTTTTTTAACGATATTTCAACATTTTACACTTTTACCTTATAGATTATATGAAAAAACATGGAGAATGGATTGTTGAACTTATTTCTAATTCAATTTTTCCAAAGAAATAAAAGAAAACCACTAAAATCGGCTAATATTAACGATTTTTAGCTTGGGGGTAAATTGTTTTTTTAAACGATATTTCACATTTTACACTTTTACCTTATATTATATTAAAAACATGGAGAATGGATTGTTGAACTTATTTCTTATTCGTTTTTCCAAAAGAAAAAATGAAAACCTCCAAAAATCGGCTAATACTAACTATTTTTAGTCTGGGGGTAAACTGTTTTTAAACGAAATTTCAATATTTTACACTTTTACCTTATAGATAATATTAAAAAACATGGAGAATGGATTGTTGAACTTATTTCTTATTCAATTTTTCCAAAAGAAAAAATGAAAACCACTAAAATCGGCTAATATTAACGATTTTTAGTCTGGGGGTAAATTGTTTTTTTAAACGATATTTCAACATTTTACACTTTTACCTTATAGATTATATTAAAAACATGGAGAATGGATTGTTGAACTTATTTCTTATTCAATTTTTCCAAAAGAAAAAATGAAAACCACTAAAATCGGCTAATATTAACGATTTTTAGTCTGGGGGTAAATTGTTTTTAAACGAAATTTCAATATTTTACACTTTACCTTATAGATTATATTAAAAAACATGGAGAATGGATTGTTGAACTTATTTCTTATTCGTTTTTCCAAAGAATAAATGAAAACCTCCAAAATCGGCTAATATTAACGATTTTTAGTCTGGGGGTAAATTGTTTTTTAACGAAATTTCAATTTTTACACTTTTACCTTATAGATAATATTAAAAAACATGGAGAATGGATTGTTGAACTTATTTCTTATTCAATTTTTCCAAAGGAATAAATGAAAACCACTAAAATCGGCTAATATTAACGATTTTTAGTCTGGGGGTAAATTGTTTTTTTAACGATATTTCAACATTTTACACTTTTAGCTTATAGGTAATATTGAAAAACATGGAGAATGGATTGTTGAACTTATTTCTTATTCAATTTTTCCAAAAGAAAATGAAAACCACTAAAATCGGCTAATATTAACGATTTTTAGTCTGGGGGTAAATTGTTTTTAAACGAAATTTCAATATTTTACACTATTACCTTATAGATAATATTAAAAAACATGGAGAATGGATTGTTGAACTTATTTCTTATTCGTTTTTCCAAAAGAATAAATGAAAACCTCCAAAAATCGGCTAATACTAACTATTTTTAGTCTGGGGGTAAACTGTTTTTAAACGAAATTTCAATATTTTACACTTTACCTTATAGATATATATTAAAAAACATGGAGAATGGTTTGTTGAACTTATTTCTTATTCAACTTTTCCAAAGGAATAAATGAAAACCACTAAAATCGGCTAATACGAACTATTTTTAGTCTGGGGGTAAACTGTATTTAAACGAAATTTCAATATTTTACACTTTTACCTTATAGATAATATTAAAAAACATGGAGAATGGATTGTTGAATTTATTTCTTATTCATTTTTCCAAAGGAATAAATGAAAACCACATAAATCGGCTAATATTAACGATTTTTAGTCTGGGGGTAAATTGTTTTTTAAACAAAATTTCAATATTTTACACTTTTAGCTTATAAGTAATATTAAAAAACATGGATAATGGATTGTTGAACTTATTTCTTATTCGTTTTTTCCAAATGAAGAAATGAAAACCTCCAAAAATCGGCTAATAATAACGATTTTTAGTCTGGGGGTAAATTGTTTTTTTAACGATATTTCAACATTTTACACTATAACCTTATAGATTATTTAAAAAAACATGGAGAATGGATTGTTGAACTTATTCTTATTCGTTTTTCTAAAAGAAAAAATGAAAACCTCCAAAAATCGGCTAATACTAACTATTTTTAGTCGGGGGTAAATTGTTTTTTTAACGATATTTCAACATTTTACACTTTTACCTTATAGATTATATGAAAAAACATGGAGAATGGATTGTTGAACTTATTTCTTATTCGTTTTTCCAAAAAAAAAATGAAAACCTCCAAAAATCGGCTAATATTAACAATTTTTAGTCCGGGGGTAAATTGTTTTTTTAACGATATTTCAACATTTTACACTTTTACCTTATAGATTATATTAAAAAACATGGAGAATGGATTGTTGAACTTATTTCTTATTCGTTTTTCCAAAAGAAAAAATGAAAACCTCCAAAAATCGGCTAATACTAACTATTTTTAGTCTGGGGGTAAACTGTATTTAAACGAAATTTCAATATTTTACACTTTTACCTTATAGATAATATTAAAAAACATGGAGAATGGATTGTTGAACTTATTTCTTATTCAATTTTTCCAAAGGAATAAATGAAAACCACTAAAATCGGCTAATATTAACGATTTTTAGTCTGGGGGTGTAAACTTATTTAAACGAAATTCAATATTTACACTTTACCTTATAGATAATATTAAAAAACATGGAGAATGGATTGTTGAACTTATTTCTTATTCAATTTTTCCAAAGGAATAAATGAAAACCACTAAAATCGGCTAATATTAACGATTTTTAGTCTGGGGGTAAATTGTTTTTTAAACGAAATTTCAATATTTTACACTTTTAGCTTATAGATAATATTAAAAAAACATGGAGAATGGATTGTTGAACTTATTTCTTATTCGTTTTTTCCAAAAGAAAAAATGAAAACCTCCAAAAATCGGCTAATAATAACGATTTTTAGTCTGGGGGTAAATTGTTTTTTAACGATATTTCAACATTTTACACTAACCTTATAGATTATATTAAAAAACATGGAGAATGGATTGTTGAACTTATTTCTTATTCGTTTTTTCCAAAAGAAAAAATGAAAACCTCCAAAAATCGGCTAATACTAACGATTTTTAGTCTGGGGGTAAATTGTTTTTAAACGATATTTCAACATTTTACACTTTTACCTTATAGATTATATTAAAAAACATGGAGAATGGATTGTTGAACTTATTTCTTATTCGTTTTTTCCAAAAGAAAAAATGAAAACCTCCAAAAATCGGCTAATATTAACGATTTTTAGTCTGGGGGTAAATTGTTTTTTTAACGATATTTCAACATTTTACACTTTTACCTTATAGATTATATTAAAAAACATGGAGAATGGATTGTTGAACTTATTTCTTATTCGTTTTTCCAAAAGAAAAAATGAAAACCTCCAAAAATCGGCTAATACTAACTATTTTTAGTCTGGGGGTAAACTGTTTTTAAACGAAATTTCAATATTTTACACTTTTACCTTATAGATAATATTAAAAAACATGGAGAATGGATTGTTGAACTTATTTCTTATTCAATTTTTCCAAAGGAATAAATGAAAACCAAAAATCGGCTAATATTAACGATTTTTAGTCTGGGGGTAAATTGTTTTTAAACGAAATTTCAACATTTTACACTTTTAGCTTATAGATAATATTAAAAAACATGGAGAATGGATTGTTGAACTTATTTCTTATTCAATTTTTCCAAAAGAAAAAATGAAAACCACTAAAATCGGCTAATATTAACGATTTTTAGTCTGGGGGTAAATTGTTTTTAAACGAAATTTCAATATTTTACACTATTACCTTATAGATAATATTAAAAAACATGGAGAATGGATTGTTGAACTTATTTCTTATTCGTTTTTCCAAAAGAAAAATGAAAACCACTAAAATCGGCTAATATTAACGATTTTTAGTCTGGGGGTAAATGTTTTTTAAACGAAATTTCAATATTTTACACTTTTACCTTATAGATAATATTAAAAAACATGGAGAATGGATTGTTGAACTTATTTCTTATTCAATTTTCCAAAGAAAGAAAAAATGAAAACCACAAAATCGGCTAATATTAACGATTTTTAGTCTGGGGGTAAAATGTTTTAAACAAAATTTCAAATTTTACACTTTTACCTTATAGATTATATTAAAAAACATGGAGAATGGATTGTTGAAATTATTTCTTATTCGTTTTTTCCAAAAGAAAAAATGAAAACCTCCAAAAATCGGCTAATATTAACGATTTTTAGTCTAGGGGTAAATTGTTTTTTAAGGATATTTCAACATTTTACACTTTTACCTTAAAGATAATATTAAAAAACATGGAGAATGGATTGTTGAACTTATTTCTTATTCAACTTTTCCAAAGGAATAAATGAAAACCACTAAAATCGGCTAATACGAACTATTTTAGTCTGGGGGGTAAACTGTTTTTAAACGAAATTTCAATATTTTACACTTTTACCTTATAGATAATATTAAAAAACATGGAGAATGGATTGTTGAACTTATTTCTTATTCAATTTTTCCAAAGGAATAAATGAAAACCACATAAATCGACTAATATTAACGATTTTTAGTCTGGGGGTAAATTGTTTTTAAACGAAATTTCAATATTTTACACTTTTAGCTTATAAGTAATATTAAAAAACATGGAGAATGGATTGTTGAACTTATTTCTTATTCGTTTTTTCCAAAAGAAAAAATGAAAACCACTAAAATCGGCTAATATTAACGATTTTTAGTCTGGGGGTAAATTGTTTTTAAACGATATTTCAACATTTTACACTTTACCTTATAGGTATTATTAAAAAAACATGGAGAATGGATTGTTGAACTTATTTCTTATTCGTTTTTTCCAAAAGAAAAATGAAAACCTCCAAAAATCGGCTAATACTAACGATTTTTAGTCTGGGGGTAAATTGTTTTTTTAACGATATTTCAACATTTTACACTTTTACCTTATAGATTATATTAAAAAACATGGAGAATGGATTGTTGAACTTATTTCTTATTCGTTTTTTCCAAAAGAAAAAATGAAAACCTCCAAAAATCGGCTAATATTAACGATTTTTAGTCGGGGGTATAAATGTTTTTTTAACGATATTTCAACATTTTACACTTTTACCTTATAGATTATATTAAAAAACATGGAGAATGGATTGTTGAATTATTTATTATTCGTTTTTCAAAAGAAAAAATGAAAACTCCAAAAATCGGCTAATATAACGATTTTTAGTCTGGGGGTAAATGTTTTTAAACGAAATTTCAATATTTTACACTTTTACCTTATAGATAATATTAAAAAACATGGAGAATGGATTGTTGAACTTATTTCTTATTCAATTTTTCCAGGAATAAATGAAAACCACTAAAATCGGCTAATACGAACTATTTTTAGTCTGGGGTAAACTGTATTTAAACGAAATTTCAATATTTACACTTTTACCTTATAGATAATATTAAAAACATGGAGAATGGATTGTTGAATTATTTCTTATTCAATTTTTCCAAAGATAAATGAAACCCACAAAAATCGACTAATATTAACGATTTTTAGTCTGGGGGTAAATTGTTTTTAAACAAAATTTCAATATTTTACACTTTTAGCTTATAAGTAATATTAAAAAACATGGATAATGGATTGTTGAACTTATTTCTTATTCGTTTTTTCCAAATGAAGAAATGAAAACCTCCAAAAATCGGCTAATAATAACGATTTTTAGTCTGGGGGTAAATTGTTTTTTTAACGATATTTCAACATTTTACACTATAACCTTATAGATTATATTAAAAAACATGGAGAATGGATTGTTGAACTTATTTCTTATTCGTTTTTTCTAAAGAAAAAATGAAAACCTCCAAAATCGGCTAATACTAACTATTTTTAGTCTGGGGGTAAATTGTTTTTTTAACGATATTTCAACATTTTACACTTTTACCTTATAGATTATATGAAAAACATGGAGAATGGATTGTTGAACTTATTTCTTATTCGTTTTTTCCAAAAGAAAAATTAAAACCTCCAAAAATCGGCTAATATTAACTATTTTTAGTCTGGGGGTAAATTGTTTTTTAACGATATTTCAACATTTTACACTTTTACCTTATAGATTATATTAAAAACACATGAGAATGGATTGTTGAACTTATTTATTATTCGTTTTTCCAAAGAAAAAATGAAAACCTCCAAAAATCGGCTAATATTAACGATTTTTAGTCTGGGGGTAAACTGTTTTTAAACGAAATTTCAATATTTTACACTTTTACCTTATAGATAATATTAAAAAACATGGAGAATGGATTGTTGAACTTATTTCTTATTCAATTTTTCCAAAGGAATAAAATGAAAACCACTAAAATCGGCTAATACTAACTATTTTTAGTCTGGGGGTAAACTGTTTTTAAACGAAATTTCAATATTTTACACTTTTACCTTATAGATAATATTAAAAAACATGGAGAATGGATTGTTGAACTTATTTCTTATTCAATTTTTCCAAAGGAATAAATGAAAACCACAAAATCGGCTAATATTAACGATTTTTAGTCTGGGGGTAAATTGTTTTTAAACGAAATTTCAATATTTTACACTTTACCTTATAATTAATATTAAAAAACATGGAGAATGGATTGTTGAACTTATTTCTTATTCGTTTTTTCCAAATGAAAAATGAAAACTCCAAAAATCGGCTAATACTAACGATTTTTAGTCTAGGGGTAAATTGTTTTTTAACGATATTTCAACATTTTACACTTTTACCTTATAGATTATATTAAAAAACATGGAGAATGGATTGTTGAACTTATTTCTTCTTATTCGTTTTTTCCAAAAGAAAAATGAAAACCTCCAAAAATCGGCTAATACTAACGATTTTTAGTCTGGGGGTAAATTGTTTTCTTTAACGATATTTCAACATTTTACACTTTTACCTTATAGATTATATTAAAAAACATGGAGAATGGATTGTTGAACTTATTCTTATATTCGTTTTCCAAAGAAAAAATGAAAACCTCCAAAATCGGCTAATATTAACGATTTTTAGTCTGGGGGTAAATTGTTTTTTTTAACGATATTTCAACATTTTACACTTTTACCTTATAGAT
>SSSL01000298.1:0-37439 GCA_008086715.1 Sitobion miscanthi
CGTCGCCATCGGCGGTGGTGGTTGTGACGGTGCCGCCGCCGTCGTCGCCTCTCTCGTGACGACCAGTAATTTATGGTGCATTTTATTATACGACGCGCGATAGAACGGAACCTACGACGGTATATACACGTCCGGAAAGCAGCAGAGGTTCTCGACCGAACCTAGGTCCTAATAATATACGAGCACGACTGCAAGGCAATACCTTATGGCTTCTAAATAATATTTAAGTAATATTATAGGAGGTACTGATGCGATATGCCCCCTCCTAATGATGTAAAAATTTATTTAAAAATACGACCCCGCGTTTTCCTTTATGACTAATTTATTAAAATGTTTGGGATTTTTGAGTAGGTGACTATATAATATTATATAGGTACGCTCATACGGGTTATGAATATTTTGTGCAATTTAAGGATTTTCCCCGTGGCAGCTTTCTTTTAAACTCTATAAGCGGGATGATTAATGTATTTGTTTGGCAATAACGTGTTTCTGTAAATATTTTTTTGAAAATAATCAGAAAAAATTAAAACAAAAAGTGAGAAAAAATAAATTATTTTCCGAACAACCGTTTTTATTTTTTTGTTGCGATTCATCAAAAATGAATATCTGTAGAGACTTAAATATTTATAGGGATTTGAAATGTTCAATTTTTTTTTTCTATTTTTTCAAAAAAGAATGACAATTTATTTAAAATAAATATAGCTTTTTATAGCAGTTAAATTTTGTCAAAATATGCAAATTTGAATGAAGTTATGTATTAAGTCGGCATTGAATTAAACGTTAATTATGGCTAGTTAGATGTAGTTAATAATATTACATGAAATAATATTATTATCATTTTTGAATAATATAATATGAGATTTGCTTTTGGTATTATTTAGTTCCATCTATCGTATCATTAATAGAAAAATAAATGACTAAATAACAATAAAAATAATAAATATTATGTAGAGAAATATTGACCGAATAATAAGCCATCGTTTTTCAGCATTTTTTTTCCTATAGGTACAATGATTTATCATTGAATTCAAATATAACACATGTACCTATTACAATGGGTCGCACAATCGAGGTACTACACTCGACACCTGCTTACATAGCAGAGCTTATGTACCCTGTTTTTTTAACGAGTATCGCACTTTTTTTATTGTATTTCATCAAGGAGATGATTGTTTTGAAAACATTTATGCGTTTAAATCGAAATTCGAATAGTTAAATGTAAATTATTAAACTTCAAGTTATGAAACTGACTATAGGTTAAGACTTAAAAGGATGTATGGTATGATGATTTTGAACATAAAAGTAATTAATTTTAATTTATTACAGTTTTATGATTTGTAAAAATTATCCGAGTATAATAAGCAAGTATCTACTAGATATGGTGTATTCAAAACCATTATTAAGAACTATATCATTATCCTAAGTACATTATATTAGTCCGTGTAAAAGGACCCGCATGTGTTGTCTCCGTCTTACAAGTGCGTGACATAGAAAATTTTACGCTCAGAGAAACATGTGTAGCTCCGTTAATTTAAAAATTAGAGTGAATTGACCTCTTTTAAAATTTAAAGGTAATATTAGTATCTAGGCAACTTCGAGGGCTTCTTATTATATTTTAATTTTAAAGCGAGTTATGAAGTTTTTAAGATGTACAAACAATTTACAATTCAAAAAATATTCACAACTCGCTTTAAAATTAAAATATTATAAAAAGCCCATGAGGTGGCTTAGATAATAAGCTTATCTTTAGATTTTAGAAGACAACACATGCGGATATCACGTCCTATAAATAACTCGGAAACTATGAGTTCGAATTTCGTTATTATAGATGCGTTAAAATATAATTTTCAAAAGTCATATGATTAAGGTACGATTTACAGTAACAAAAAAAGGTGGATCTCAGTTTGTATCACCACGGAATACTCTTTAACGGGTATGAGAAACCTAAGTGTTCGAAAACATGGAAGCATGCATGAAAATTCTAAAAATCGAAATTAGAATAAATCCGTTGTAAATTATAGATACAACATATATACAAAATAATCGCGCGATGGTTAGGTGAATAGCCCCGTGTGCATGTATATGTGTGTGAGTATCTTTAATTGTGGACACTTTACCTGTATAGGTTTTACCATATACGCTATAGGTATATACCGTCTATCAGCCATGTATAGCAGGATATAGGTACAACGTACAAAATACATATATTATAATGCGTAACGGGAATGCGCGTAAAACCAAAATGCAAACGATACGGCACACGCACGCCCGTTAATTGCATCCTTTTAATCGCCTCTATATACGAACGGTTCTTAATGTATATATACTGATAATCCTTTACGTTAGTGCATAATCTCGAAACGTATTATCGGGAACCGTAAAAACGTAAAGCGATCGCGAATGCGTGTAATAATATATAATATAATTATACCGTGTATGTGTGTAATGTGCACATAATAATATAATGTATGTATATAATAATATTCAGTATCATATGGACATAATATGGTTATTGTAGGTACAATAAAAAAAGAAAACAACAGATCGCTTCGCTAGCAAGCTAATTTTCACTTACCTTTTAACTCGATATAATTCCCATATTGCAAAACTTTATATCTGTTGGATGCGAAAATAGCCTAATTTTGTAATGACAAAGACTGGAAGAGCTACATAATTATGGTATACCTACCTCAGTGGCGTCATACAATCATATACCATACCTCATTGTATATTTTTTAATACTTGAAAAATTAAAAAACAATAACCTAAACAAGTCTGTTAAAACGTAACTGACCAATTGAACATTTTTGAGTAGATAGTACGTACCATTTTCCATTATAAAGGTTTTTTCGAGATAATGGATACATAATATTTTAAGAGTGATCGTTTTGTTCTATAGTATCAGATGCGTATTTTATATATCATACGAAGTAAAAAACTATAGATATTAATTATAATCGTGACGATAATTTTCTAGTGCTTATCTAATACCTACACAATATTATACTTCCTCATAATTATAACAATTTAGTTATGCTTTTACAATCAGATATGGGCAAATTCTCACCTTGCTCCCCCCCCCTCCCCAATCATATAATGCCACTGACTACTTACCACTACCAAAACTTATCGGTTAACTACATAGTTATGACAGGCAGACCGAAGTTCGTAAAATCCGACATTTGTTGTTATATAAGAACTTGTGATTACTTTAGCGTTGAAGAGAAAGCCTAAAAACGTCGTTTTCCTTGTGGGATCGAATTGAGACATCGTGGATCCAGGATATTTTTACAAAATAAATAAGTAAGTTATAAAAACAAAAGACATTCAATCTAGTAATTTTCATTGGACATCACGTTCATTTAACCTCAACAGAATAAAACATTACCGACAATGCTAAATTATAATATGATATAATCGTGCAACACCTATTCAAAGAACGATCAACCTGCAGCAACAGGCAATAACCGATTGTCTATTTATTATTATACTCCATGTATGCAAAAAAACAGAACAGGATCGACACACATAGGAGCATAAACCTGCAGCGAACGTTTTTCCCGGTAAGAATCAATAACATCTGCAGAGCTTATTGCGATAAATAACAATGATTACAAAACTTACTTACACAGATTAGTCCGAGATTTTACCCTGAAAAACCCGTATAGAAAATATTTGGATTTTCTCGGTTAGATCACACAGCGCCCGTACGGTAAAACGAACTTGCATGCGTAACATTGTCTATTATATCGCAGCAGAGCGCAACAAGCTTATCTATTATTTTTGTACGAGAACCGTTCGGCCCAACTCATGGCATAATCATTATATAATGTACTCCTCTTACTCAACTGCAACATAATAAACAATATATTAGATTACTCTCGATGATTACCACGATGTAAAGTTGCATAATATATATTATATGCAGTGTCAGGTGTAGGCACTATATACAGGGTGTTTCATGGCACGACACACACCATTCGTTTTCTTTCAACTTTCCATAATATAATTAAAAAAAATATAATATTAGTCTGATTTTAGGTCATTTTTAAATATATCTATATACAAATATGATATTAAGTTTTAGTTTTTTTTTTTAAAAATGTTTTTCAAATTCCTTGGAGATTATATTTTGTACTAGGTATAAGGTTAGGTACCTACACGTATGTGTCATTGGGCCGTGACGACACACACACTTCTGTTTTTTTATCATAACAACCCGCCATTTTTTACTTACACAATTACTTGCATGGCATCAACAATTTTTTTTCAATTCGATCGCCACAGATTAATTCTTCAGTTATTAAATGTTTCTGTAACACCTTAAAGACGATTGCAGTCCTAACATCCCATTTTGATGCTGAAATTACTTATTACTTCTTGGATTCATTAGTAGAGCGTCGAGCAAGAGGCCGGTGGCCGGTTATCACAACTTCCCTGTAACTCCACAAGTGCCAAAATACACATTTGGCGCTTCACCATAACATTGTCAAGGACCCCGCTCTATAGAAACATGCACAAACCTCTCAACTCACCCATTAGAATGATACCGTACCAGCAACCCCATATATAAAATGGTTTTAGAAAAATCATCTCCTTTAATTTGCTAAAACATCTCTGATGACTGATCAAACCCGATAGTGACATAACTGATAATCTTCCCTCATCTGAAAATCTGATGAAACATAAGGAAATAACAACTTTAACACTGAACAGCTCTAAATTAAACACCCATCAATAATAATTATATAGTTCACCTGAGCGGATGAGCCTCCATAGTCCAATGAACGGACGGTACCAATCTTCTCCCACGCGAAGCCACCGCCAAACCTTGATTCTAAAATTCCTCACCTCACATAATTTATGTAGTTTATGACTATGAAGGTACTCAGTATTAATTTAAATGACCAAACCATATAATATTTACATTTTTGCTGGTCTTTATAAACGTAATTTTTTTGGTTCACTAGGCAGTCGAAGCAGACGGTGGTTTGGTGGTCACGACTTTGTCAGTTTTGTTTTTTGCTGCAAACCGAACTAAAAAACGTATTTCAATTTTCGCGGAAGTACAGCGGGAACCGCCTCTGCCGTGCAGCTGCAACCAACTAAAGTAAAGTTTACAATCCCCCCCCGCCCCCCGTACACGGGTGTCGAAACTGGCAAGTCACAACGACCACACTACAACAGCAATAACCTAATATAATAATAATACGGTATTGAATCACGAATGGCATCCACCCTCGCTGAAGGTGGGGTGCCTGCGACAGCATGTTGGCGATGTTTGCACTGCTCATAGCACTGACCGGACAGTGGTCATCGGAAACATGCGACGCGACAAATCGCGTTAACACAGCGCGCGACGGCGAAATGACTTATCCAGTGCCACACAACAAGTGTGTACAAAAATCAAAGACACTATCGGGGGGGGGGGGGTGTGGGGGGGGGGGGGGGGGGAGGGGGTGCAAGGGGGGAGGGTCAGAGGACGCGGGAGCGAGAGGAAAAAGGGGGGGGGGGGCATTGAAAAGGAGAAGGGGAGGGCATCAACCAACAAAAACCAACCACCACAAACCCAACACACCCACCCGCCCCCCTTCACCCCCCACACAACGAACACAACCACAACACCCCCACCCGACTACCCCCCCCTCCAGCAACAGCCCCCAACCAACCCAAATTCCAACCACCCCCATCCAACACCAGAACAAAGCCCAACCAGACCAGTCGACCAACCCCGCCGCCCGCAAGGCCATGACACCAGTTGAAAGAACCGATCCCCAAGCCACCGATGAAGCGGCAGGATGAGGCAAAAGTGTGAGAAAACTAGCAGAGAGAAAAAGATAAAAATGTAGAACCTAATAAGAAACGCCAGGAAGAAGCCGAGAGGAAAATTAAAAAAAGTCGGATGATGAGAGAAGGAAACGTGATAAGAAACTGGCGGGTGGGACCCCGAGAAAAAGACTGAGAAAAATGGAACGAAGAGTAAAAAAAAAGGGGCCGTGGCGAGACCGAAAAATGAAGGAGAGAAAGGGACTAAGGAGGAGCGGGGAGGAAGGGATGCGACGGAAAAAAAGAAGGAGAAAAAAAGGGGGGAGCAGGGAGATGAATAAAACCATCACAATAAGAGAACAGGGGAACGAGCAGACACGCAGAGCAAACGGGGGAAGTAGAGAGGAGCAAAGTGCGCGTGAAGTAAGCAGCAGGAAGGAGAAGTAAGGCGGGATAAGACACAAACAAAAGAAGGGCAAAAGGAAAGGTGCGATAAGATTCAAGATGATAAATGGGAAGAGAGAGGCATAAGGTAAACGGAAGACGAAGAGAAAAGTGGGAGAAGCACCGACAGAAAGAAATAGGCGGAGAAAAGAAAACGGGAGATCCGAGAAAACACCGGGCCGACTTCCCCCACTCTTTCCCACCTTCACAACGCCCACCCCCATAAACCGCCAGGAATACTCCTATCCACCGCGCAACGCCGGAAACGCCACCCCAACAAGAGAAGTCACGATAACGCCCGAACCGTTACATCGGCGTTGAAGGGCCTGGGCCGACGAGGACGATCCGGCGTGCGCGTCCGCCCAACAGTTCCCGCGCCCAGAGAACCAACCATTCCCGATAAGGAAAAGGGGCGCTACGGATACCCCCAACATTGACCCCGCGAGTTGTGGAACCAACCACAAGGGGGCAGTGAAGAAGGTAGCAGACCGCCCCAATCAACGCGAAACCCCCGTCAAAGCTGAACAGGGAAAGAGGGAGGAGAGCCCCGCACAGCCCCATAGAGAAGACCTCGGAGAAAGCCCAAGCAAAGAGGACACCACAGACCCCCGCATACCCCCAACAAGGTGCGTCCCGGAACAACGAGGGATGGGCAAATCGCACACCCGACAGTCGGCGGGAGAGAGGAAACAACCCGGAGGAAAAGTGCGCCGCAAGGGCTAAGCAGGAGAGAAAACGCACGCCGAGGAGTACATGGCAGACCCCCCAACAGCAGGCACAGCCCAGACCCCGGCAGATGAACCAGCCCAATGAGCGGCAATGAGACGCGGCACCCAGTTAGGACAATCCCAGGAAAAGCAAGACCCCCTCGACCCCCCATGGGAAAGCAGACAACACACCGACCCCCCCCACAGGGCAGTCACGGCCCACCTAACCGAGGCCCGGCAAGCAACCCCGCCGGCGCGACGAAGGTGGGGGCCCAGTCATAACGCTCCCGCCCGCACAAACAGGGAAGCCGAAGAACCCCAAGCCAGTAAACCCCCCGATAGCGGATCCCACAAAGACCCACCCACAAACCCCCCCAAATGCAAAAGGCTCCCGTCCCATAGAAAACGAACACCACCAACGAACCGGTCGCACCGCCGAGCCTGATCCTAGTGGGAAAATACAAACCCCCCACACACCGCCAACACAACCAAACCCCAGAAGAGAGCAAAACAAAACCACAAATTCCCCTCGGGATAACACCGCGGACCGATAAGGCACGAAACCCCTCAGCGAACAACGCCACCCGAGTCCGTCCCCGCCACGTGCACTGCAATGCCCGACCAGCCCAGGTACCCCCCCATTCCCCCCCGCAGCTAAAAGAGCTCACACCAACCGGCGAGTAACCACCGGTCCCTCCCAGAAAACAAACCCATCCCACCAGAACAACTGACCGCACACCCCCCCCCAAAGGGAGTCACACACTCAGGCAACACCCGCACCAAAGAATATGCCCTAGCCCAACCGAAGCCCTTACCAACCTAGGCCCGAGCCACGGGGAGAGGCCCCGTCGCCACAGGACGGAGAAGGGAGGGAGGTACGGATAAACATAGGAGGCGAGGCGGCAGGGGAACGGGAAGGGCGAAAGGGAAGGAGCAAAGGAATGAGAAGGACAAGACCCCCAGCCCCCACCACACTGCGCCGGGCCCACCCCCGCGAGTAGAGCTACAAAGGGAAGGCCAAAACCATACCCCGGAGACTCACGCACCCGACCGCACCCCCCCCCCGCCAAGAAGAAGCGACCCCCCAAACGCCGTCCCACCGACAGCAACCCCCCCGACGACGAAAGGCGCCGGCGATTACAAAAACCACGAACCTCCACGCCCCAACTGACACCCACCGCCCCTTCCCCAGAAAACTGGAAGGCTGGTAGGCCAACTGTCCCGAACCCCGCACAGGGCAGAAAGGCAAAAATCCCAACAGCTCACCAGACAAAATCCCCCCCCCTGCCCGACGGGCAGGTGGGGCGGACAGTAGCATCCTCCTCAGCTTCTCCACCGGACCTCGAGGCCCACCAGCCACGGCCACCGGCAAGGGGAGAGTAGGCACTAATGGAGAGGTTGCGTAGAGGAAAGAGGGGGAATCTCGACTGTCGCCGGCCACCCTCCCCGGTAGAACCCAAACAAATGTTCTCCAAGAGCACAACAAACCCACCCCACCCCCACCGTAACCTCGAAGTGGAGCCACAGCCCGGAGAAACAGACCCCCCAAAAAAACAGACCCTTCGCCCCCCAAGGACGAAGGGCAACGTGGACCCCCCCCAGCGCCAAAAACCGTCAACGCGGGACGCGCCGCAACCCCCCCAAACGACACAGCGGAAGGAAAAACACAACCCTGCAGAAGAGCCACAGGCCCAAAAACCGACCCGCCACCACAGACAAGAGGCCCCAAAAGAAACTCCCGCTTCAGCCGGACCGCGGCCCCCCAGAGGAGAACCGCCGCCAAGTCCGGAGCGAGCCTCTCCCCAGACCACACTCCCCCTAAAGAGCAACAAGGCCGTGAATCAAGGTGCGAACCACCCCACCCCGGAGAACCCTAAACACGAAACCCAACCAAACCACCCACCCAGGGCTAGAATCGGGCCCCCGCCTCCACCATGGAACACCGGGGGACCCACCCCCCATCCACAGGCCCTCCCTCCCGCACACCAAGAGAAAGAGAAAAAGGAACGTAAGGTAAGGGAGAAAAACGAGATATAAAAACGATAAGAGGGAGTAGCGAAAGAAACGAGTGAATGAAAAAATAAATGAAGGATGATGGAAGGGACTAGGGGGAGCAGATCTAGCATACACAAATCAAAAGGAGAGACAATAGTACGCAGGACTAGGGACAAAGGAGTAAGAAGGGAGGTACGAACGGATACAAGAATAAGGAATCATTAGAGGACCTAGGAGACGGAAGAAGACTGAAAAAAAGGGAGAGAAAAACAAGCCCAAGGAGAGATAAATGGAAGAACAGGGGAAGGGTAGGGAGGGGCACGGGCAAGGCGAGGACAAAGGTGGACAGAGACCGAATGAAAAGAGAATGAAACAAGGGCAAGAGGGCGTAGAGGAGCGAAAAGAACGAAAAGGGTTGGCAAGAGAGCTGACAAAAAAACAAAAGGGAATAGAAAAAACGGGGGCACCCAAAAAAGCACCGAGAGCACGAGGGCCCGAACCAGAGGCCTCATGGGTCAAAGCAACGGATCCGCGCCGACCCCCCCCCCAAACTGAACCGAAGCGGGAATAAACCAAATAGGATAGCGCAATCCCGCCAACCCGGAGAAGCCGCCGCCCTCCCGAGCAGGAGGGAAAAGCACAAAAGCTGAGAAATCACGCAACAAGTGGAACACATCCCCCCCAGGCCCACCAACTCCTGACGCCCCAACCCCTCGAAAACCCAAGGCCACCTGAAGCACCGGAACACCAGAATACTAACACGCAGTACCCAAATCCCCGAGACCAAAACCTCTGCCCGACAAAGGGCCCCGGCCAGCGATGCCCAACCCCCCACACCGCCGCCTTCTCCCACCACCCCCCGCCCCCACCCACACCCCCCCCCCCCGCTCCCCGCTCCCCCCAACCCCCACATCCCCCGCCGGCACCCCCCACCCAACCCAGACCCTAGAGCCCCCCCCCCCCAGCACCCCCCCCAACGCCCCACCACACGCCCCCCCCAGACACCAAACCAACAACCATAAAAAAACAAAACAACAAAAAAAAACAAAAAACACCGATACCATTAAATGTCGTATCCTTTTAGTTTAAACAGTCGCCCAGAATTACGAGTTTACGACACTACTTTGCTCACATGTATCGCTGCAATAGTCCAAAAAGTAAGATTCCCTGGAATGTGCTTTCTTATACAAGTCGATTGTCAACCATACTATCTTAAATCGTGGTTTGAAGTATGGCCAACTTTTTGATAAACAAATGTTTTAAGCATTATCATAATCAAAAAAGAAAAACGTATCATTAATGTATTATGTATTCGTCTCTCACGATGTAGTCGTAGTCACTAATGGAGCACGAATATGTAGAGACTAGAGAGATAAGGTGATACTACCACGATTATAAAGAACTTTCCAACTTATAATCGCGGATACCAGATTAGGTTGCTTAAATACGCATGCTAATGGATTGATTTGCAAACTAATTAATAATATATTATATCATGAACTAGATAGTATGGACTGGGGCGACTGAGGGCGGGTGGTAGTGGTGCGGTCATGGTCATTTTAGTTTTCATGGTTAGGTTATTACTATACACGTCTATTCAAAGTATGTGATCCACAAAATGTTTGTACCGAAAAAAAACAAGTCTCCCAATCAACGTCTTGCAAAGTATAGAAATCACAATATTGTCTGGCCCATTTGATATATTTGATTAAATAGTAGTCTACTACATTATATTCAAATAATAATTTTTCCAAATAATGTATGATTTATTGTTTTCGTCAACACGTCTGTGCTATTTCTAAACATTCCAAGAAAATACGACAGACCTATAAATGTGAGTAAACATAATATTTCAATTCTTTTTAGACGTTCTCCAATGTGGTTCCTTATTTCCTGGTCTTTAAGCACTGGATCTGGATGTTGGTTCTTTGTAAACCAAATACTATAAATAAATTAACTATCATTAGTATCATAAGTAGATACTCACATTTAAATAACTTATCTCGCCATCAGTATCCAATCCAGTGTGCTTCTCTTATCAGTTATCTGTCAAACTGGTCATTTAATACAAGTTTAAAATAGAAAGATATTGTTTGACATTCGCGAAAGCGGTATGTGATAAACTGATAAATTACGACTAAATGTTCCTAGGTTCTTGATTTTGCCGGATTTCTTCAATGACTTCAATCGTACCCGCCAGCCGCCGTACGGTTTCTTCTACAATAGCCCCCTAACCTAACTTAACCTAGCCCCCCCCCCCAATTCATGCAAATAAAATTAAAATGTTTTTCATTTTGTTGTGAGGAAGTGAATGTGAAAATATGAAATGTATCTATAAATAAATAAATCGGTAACTATAGTATAGTATTTACAGTATGGTATTGTAACGTATGTTACATTATTACGTTTATTTTATAAGCATCATAATATGCACAATAAGCATATTATACGCTGACTATAATATATTAAGCCCCTCCGGTTTAGGTCCCACTTATATATTTTATGATTGTAAGGATCCGGACAATATCGCTATGTAAGAGAAAGGCAGTTCCCCGCGATTCCATCACGCGCACCTGAACTCCGTACAATCCTATCTTTTTGGTGACTTTGTTCGTATATTGTAAGTAATAATAAATTTGTTTGTATTAATAATAATATAGATCAATCGTTATTTATTTGTAATATTAAGATCCTAATACCATTCGTGCTCCCGAGCTACGGTAAAAATATATTCAAAAGAACTAATTTCTTCCCTGAATATCTTATATTTAACGGGTCATCCCCGACCAAGTTACTGTATAGCATAGCATTTTATATTTTATATTTTATTTTCGTACAATATAAACAAAAAAATATATCCATGGCAACAAGATTGTATCAATTTAAATAAAGATCGGGGGCGGGGGGATATTATCCTAATAATTTAAAACTACTGTATTTTTACTATTCTTGGACTTACTATAGTAAAATATGACAAATATAAATCCCTTGGCACCAGCGGCCTAGCTCGCCTTTCTAGAGGCTGAAACAAACTAAAATTCAACGCTATATAGTAAGCCGAAAATGTGCGAATGCCGTGTTGCGACAAAACTAAAAATTTGAAATTAAAACAATAAAAGCTATTCAACGTTAAATTCGATATTTGTCTATTTATATTAAGAGGATTCGATACCGTGGTTTTCTGTTTTTGTCACACATGTGCGCATAGTATTTTAGACGTGTTTTTTTGCCAAACATACCAATTGATCTAATGAAGCGATAAGAATTCTGAAAACCGATTTGAATTTGTCGTCAAGTCTTCTCGAAATCGACTTTCCCACATGTTCGATATTATCCCCCGAATTCTTTAAAATGTCATATTCAAAAAGAGTACTTAAAAATTCTGGTATTTCAATTTTTGGAGATATATTAAGATTCTGAGCGGAGTTATTTTTTTGTGATTTTATAATACTAACTGAACTTACTTACCGTAATAATAATAAGTAATAACAATATAAATATTAAATAAAATATCCTAGACTGACAAATCGTCTCTGCTCAGAATCGTTTTTCATAGTTTTGTATACAATGATAATTGATATTATATCATTGAATTCAAATTTAACACCATCCATTACAGTGACCCACTTATAACCTACTATACAGCAGAGCGACATCACTTATATTTTTTTGAAGATCAAATAATTGAAGATTTATTATAATTTGCCATATTATTTTAATTTAGAACTAATTAAAGGATTGTGAATAAAAATTATTCAACATAACTCTATTCCCAATACAAAAATATTGTAAAAGGAGTTCTCAAGTACCAACAAATATAACATTGTTTGCGGTCACTGCGTTTTCAATGTATCAAAATAATGTTAGGTAGGTACTATTGTAAGTTGGAATATAGCCGCGTAAAACTAAATTATACTAAATTTCAGGTTTCAATTAACTAGGTGAGAATATATAATTATTTTAACTTTAATAATTAATATGAATCATAATAATCTATATTATGTACATTCAATTTTCATAATTGTTTTTTGAAAAATAAATTTCATTTTAAATATAATATCACTATAGGTAGGAACTAGATTTTGTGTATTTTAAATAATTATAATACCGTTAAATATTAATTTCTGTAAAAAAATTATTATTTAATTTGTTGTCTTTATCACTACCGTCAGCATCTCAAGTACAAGTAAGGCTTTGACGTCATCGGACGTATAAAAATATTGTAAAGAAAGTTTTCTAGTACCAAAAAACATAAACATTGTTTTCGGTCACTTGAGTTTTCAATATATATTGTATAAAAATATTATTGTCCAAATATTACCCTATAATTATTAATATAGATATTTTGAAGACTTGAAGTATATGCTATAGTTAGTGCAATACTTTTTATTCTAGTTTACCCTATTGGTATTATAATATTTGTGTTAAGAATATTTATGTGAAAACATTTTTTTTTTTTAGGATCTGAGTGTGAAAACTATTGTTCTATCCACGTAATGAAAAAGCTATATATGCCCGAGAGAATTGTCTGATTTGTGTTTTTAATTACTTCATTCGCTTAATTTACATATGCTTACTTATTCTAATTTATATGCCACTATGGAATATGTACTAATCTTATCAGTAACTCAGATTAATTGTGAACGAGTAATTAGCAAATTAAAAATTATCAATAATCGTCTATGTGCTTCATTATCTAATGACCGCTTAGATGCTTTTTTATTAATGTCTGTAGAAAAAGATATATTGAATGATTTGAGGGTTAAAGATATTTTGGACATTATTAAAAACTCATATTATCATATTTTATCTAAATTATTATCGTACACAATAAAATTACATAAATTTATAATTTATAAGATTTAATTTGTCATAGTGCTACTTAGTGTAACTGATCTATACCTATATATTATGTATTGATATATTTAAATTTTCTTTGTAATCGACATAAAAATGTTCCTAAATCCAATTCTTGTACTACTATATGTAGGAAAATGGGCCGATAGCTTACAGAAAATAGTGGACCGAAGTCCTTCCAGACTGGCAGCATTGTCCTACAACGGTACCTGCAGTATTTATAAACTTTTAGTTTTCGGCGGTATTATAATAGATTGGTAACGTTTGTAATGAATTAAAAAATATCCGTAGTGAACCTATCTACCTATTGTATGCTTTTTTAAATATCGTATCGAATTAGTTACCTACCTATGCAGGTAATTTTTAACCATGTGGCCTGACGAATTGCCACAATAGTTTCACATAAATTAAGTGCACGGCAGTTCAAAAATTATGATTTTTCTGTGTGTATTTCTATTGTTATTTTAAAAAGGTGTTTTTAGGACACAGAAAACACCTTAATAATGTCACTACTCATATCCACGATGATTCTTATACCTACCTAAAAGTAATCTTCTATGGTAGGCTGCATATAGTTTATATTTACCTACTAACTTACTGATAAACATCTTTGAACAAACGTCGAACTCCAGCCTCCAGGGTAGATACGCGTTATCCGGTTTGATTGTTTGATCACTCTCTAGTTGGTACCAACAGAAGATAACTAATAATAAACGACAAACATCGTCATAACTAGGAGGGAAAGGGCCTAGACCCCCCCCCACCCGTACTAGTATTTAGCCCTTTATAGGGTTTTACTTTTTAGTCCCTCCTCAAGTTCGTATTAAGAACTCAATTCTTAACGAAGATAGAAAAAAATGTGTAAAATAATAAATAATAGTATTATAATATTATATATAATATGCGTGAATGTACCAAATACGAATTTATCGTAGTATTGGTCATAGCCTTCTCGAAAGAAATGTGTTTGTGTGTAATGTGCAATCCTGAAAAGTTAATGATAATTTTTAATTGGGTTAAGTTAAGTTGATAAAAATTTTAATGTTACAGTTAATAGTATCAACCTCTCGCATGACACAGTGAACTGCAAGTTAAAAATAATGGTGTGGAATATTGTACCGGCTAATAACCATGCAGTTTGAAGTCTTAAAAAAAAAATGATACTCTAACCTCCTAGTTATTTACCCAAGGACTTCAATTGGCCGCGACGAAAATAGTGTTTTCACCTTTTTATCTGCTAGTTAGCAATGTCAAAAAAAATAAAACACTATGTTTCTTTAAATTAATAGTATTCGTTATAAATGTAGTTAAATGTATAATAGTATAATAATTTGAGATTAATTGGTATTTTAATTTTTCTCAAATAAAATCTAAATTGACGAAAGCAATGAACACATTTTTAAATTATTAAAAAATAATCGTCTAGTTTAAATCGTGATGAAATGTATTTGTTGTAATTTGTAAGATGATTTAAATCGGTGGTGGGTTGTTGGTGGTTTTTGGTTGACATCCCACTGTAGTGTTTGTGTGATGCCCGATGTCAATTTTATTACTATTATTACAGACTTTAACTACGGTCTTATTAAGAATAGACCTAAAATTAAATAAAGTATTATTTCAAGTCTTACTAGATGTCGTATAATACGGTCATTCATTTTTTGGTCTCTAGCTCCCCGGTCCTGATTGGTTATTTGTAATCCAATTGCTATTATAAAGTATATTATTTCCTATTATAGAATTTAAATCTCACATAAATTGGTAATATTTATGTACCGGAAATTAGTATAACCAGTTAGCACCAATCATTATCTCGCGAGATGTTGTATAATACGGTTGTTCGCTTATTAGTCTCTAGTTCCTCCCTGGATCTGGAATCTTTGTAACCCAATTGCTATTAAAAATTAGAACTCATAAGTAGGTCATATAAATAACTTGGCTCACCATTTACCATCCAATCCAGGGGGGCCCGGCCCGATCCTATTTTCTATTATGATAATATTAATTATTATAGAGGACATTCTATAGCGGAAAACGTTTTGTAGAACAAACGTCAACGTTTGAAACGTTAAAAAGGTAGAAATCTCGATTATAAAGAACTTTATAATTATTTATAATCGTGGTCCGTTGACATGCCCGAAAGCTGTATGTGATAAACTGATAACTTACGGCCAAAATGTTCCATGGATCCTGTCCTCGACTTCCATGTTAACACCATTTTGCAGCTGCCTGATAAATTCTACAATATTGGTATTCGGAAAAAAAAGCCCCGATTTCAAAACACGGTAAAAAAAGCCCCACCTATAAGAAAAAAAAGCCCCGTACTAATTAAACACATAACGCATTTTCATTATAGTGTACATTTTATAATTTAATATTTGTATATAGGTAACCTAACCTTTTTTGGACATAGGAATATTCTATAACCATATATATATGTATAGTAACATTTGAAATACAAAAGATTAAAGTATAGTAAGGTAATAAAAGTAATTGACATTTGATTTTATCTTAAAAATTATGTAGGCTCTATCTGGAAACTAGTCTTGGTATCTGAAGAATCTACAACATTATATTATTACAAATGTGGTTTTTTCGTTTATATAGTTATTGTTGTGATCATCTTTTAACATTTTTTTAATTATGTATAAATGACAATTATTGACAATGTAAAATGCAGATTGCAGCTAGTCTTGTATACTTTGTAATAATTAATAAGTAATACATAATAAATAATATGTTATTGAACTAATTAATATATATATTTTGATTTATGGTTTATGTTATATAATTTTTAACTGTGATATAATTAGTTATTGTTTAATGTCATATACGATTACTAGATGTAATTTTTTTTAAAGTTACCTTTTAATAAAATAATATTATATTAAAAAAGTGTTAGGTACATTGATAAATGTAATGATTATATTATGATTATATTTAATTATGTAAATCATAATAAAAAAGAATAATGTATTTAGTTGGTACGGGGCTTTTTTTACCGGGGCTTTTTTTTCCGGGGCTTTTTTTTCCTAGATTCACAATATTATCCCAATTATTACAAAAAACATTCAACAAATTTGAAAACTAGTCCATTTTATAATTTTATTTTATGTTGTAAAATTTGGATTATATAAATAAATAAATCGGTAGATAACTGCAATATTACCTACTATATTACCTATTAAAATTTGTGATCAGCCACATTTTTTTTTTATTATATATTAATATTAATAAAATATACATTCAAACATTATTAAATGGCCTGGTTCAGTTCATGACTCAACAATATTTGATAATTCTTTATTAAGAACTCAATTATGTTAGGCTCAACTTGGTTATGCATGTTGTAATTATATGATGACACCTCTTTCCAACCTTACTACTGAAGCAGACATACAATATCAAGTAAGAAAACCATATGACATTTCACAAAACTACTATATGTGTTGCTCTTTACAAAGCAATAACTGTAGTACTTGCAAGCATTCAAATACTTGGATTTAAATCCTTTTTTTTTGTATTTCAAATATTTTTTGACCAATACCGACTAGTTTAGCGGTCCACCAGTGAATATCATTATGGAAGCGTCAATAAGGATGGGTGGTGAGGGCCAAAAGTACCGGTCATCAATTGGTCTGTCCATCACCGCAGGAATGGCAACGGCAGCTGGCAGAAACAATCACTGCAGCCAAAGACGATGGTTTTGGTTTATGGGAATCCATCAGTGACTATCATTATTGAAGTGTCAACTAGGGCGGGTGGTGATGATTGCTGTGGTGAGAGCCAAAACTCCTCTATATTACTCTATGGTCGTATCACAGAACATTTGTAGAGAAGATAAGGCTTATACATAATCTCTAGACACAATAAGTTATCTGACAGTTTCTGTATTGGATATCTATTTTGGAAAATGGTAGACTATCCCATTGAGTATATAAATTCATATAACATGCTAATGCGTTCAAAGATAATTCTAAGCATATTCTAAGGCCTTAATAATTAATATTCAGACTTGACCTATTGGCTCATATTACACTAAATTTCTGCAGAATATTACAATAAAATATGCTTAAAACAAATAAACACTGTTTTAACCGAAATATAAGGTATAATATTAAAAAGGTACATAAAAAAATTGCTATTAATGAAATTATATGTACACACTAAATATTACTTTTAAAACATTTTTTAATTTCAAACTTTTTACAATAGATCATTTTGTATATATTAATGCAAGCTTGATAGATTTATTATTATATAAATATTTATTTATCATGACAAACTTATACAATAATTTTATTTACTGGAATAAATATTTTAAATTTTGCATTACTATGGAATTAACTCATTTACTGTTCATTTGTATCGAGATTCATCCAAAATTTACTGAACTTTCTTTTGGCACAAAACTATAGAATTTTATTTATTGCAGTTATGATAGAATAAAAAAAAGCCACATAATATTTTCAAATTTGGTCAAAAAGAATATAATTTTTAAATGCCAAAAAATCCAGATGTCCTAATTCCTAACATAAATGTAGATTGTTCTCTAACATAGGTATACAACATGAATTGGAATTGCAAAAAGAATTACTATTTACAATTGTGATGAACAAATTACATCAATTTATTAATATATAATGTACAGCTAACAGCTGGTGAAAATTGTAACTGAAATTAAATCTTGTTTTTGTTAATCTAGTAATATTTAAGAATAATAAAAATGTGGATAAATTTTCCATTAATACATATTAACGTTTTCCATTAAAGCTGGTCAGTCTAAGTGGTGTTTTGACATTAGCTGCTGCCTGCTGTTGTATTTGATAAGCCAGGCCATGTATCTTAAAACCATAAAGTCTAGAAAACAGTAAACAAATTATTATTATTTTTTTAAAACTTAAATTAACTAAAATACTAGTACTAAGTTGTATAAACAATAACTAAAGATTTAATGAATCAATAATAAGTTAATGGTCTCTTTAACAGAATTAGTTCATTGCGTTCTAACTTTTTATGCGACTTGACCACAGACTAAGATATTATAACGGACTAGAATCGACAGGGTTGATGGACAACCACTAAACAACCCTTTGGTTTTATTTGGTTTCACATTTTGTATCTTAGTCTGTGTTTCATACAGATGGCATTGTAAACTCTCGGTCCCCAATCCCCATTGGGACCCTCTACACTTGCCTCGTGTACATACATTTGTCGCCTCTGATAAGCTCCTCATTTCCAGTCCATGGACCTAACTTAAGAATTTAATTTACAGTACTTAAACTACATAATACCATTGATTATACATATTATAACTATCTAATATCCATAATCAATGATAACACTTAGGTATAAGTGACTTTAAAAATAATACAAGACCATTACTTTTTTTTGTTGCTTCTCAGGCTAAATAGTTTAATAATTCTAAATCGTAATCAATAAATCTTAACAGTTCTATTTTTTTATTGATTATTATCTATTAAGTTTGGCATATTTTTTTATTGGTTATTATTTATTTAGTTTAGCATATTTTCCTATAGTATGCTCTCTATTTATAGCATAACAAGCTAGGAATAAATTTTATAAAATGTTGAGAATAAAAAATATATTTTAATATTTTGTTAAGTTCAGTAAAGAATATGCATTTTTTTAATTTTTGCATACATTTGATATTTCGTAAAAACATTTTGATCAAATCTATTTTAATTATTCAATAGTTTAGATACTTTCCATAGCCGAAAAATTGCTCTGCGATGTTGTAAAATGCAAGCTGAGTTCACTTTTAAATGAAATTTAGGTAAAGATTATTATTACTTTCTTCATTGAAAAAAAAAAAATGCTCAGCTTTACTATACTGAATAACTCATACAAGTACCAATAGATTAACCAATACATTTGATTAATAACTTTTTGTTTTCATGAATCATAGTATCAAACATAAAAATGTTAGTAGTATAAGTGTAGTATTAATGGTGTTCATACAAATGTTATAAGAAATATAATATTATCTATATGCACCTTAAGAAGTTCTACTAAAATTTGTTTATAGAAATTTAATTAGTAATCACACATACCTAGGCACAAATTGATTGCTAGGCCTCGGTGGTCTGTATTCTGGATGTACCATAAACAACATATGTGGAAAACCTGTACCAAAATAAGCACCATCGGTGTGATGATGACGGGATGATTTTGGTGTATACACATCCATACATTTAGGACAGTAAAGCTTAACCATTGCTTCTCCTGGAACATCTGACAAACCTGTGCAAATATTTAAGTTATTATGTATTAATAAAAATATTAGAACACTAATTATTCAAAACAAAATTTGGTTTTTTAATTGTTGTTTAATATACTAAATGGTGTTAAAATATTGCATTGTATATTATTTGATTAATTAACTAAGAATTAATTATACAAACATTCTAATCCAATTATTTCAGACATTAGAATATATTTAAATAAAATTCAATAACTATTACAATCATGTATACAAATGATTATAAAATAGAGTATGACTAATTATTAATTTGTATTCATCGCATAATAGTTCAGAATATTTTTTTAGGGTTGATTAACTACATTTTAGTTAGTTAAAGGGGTATACTTCAACTTTTAAATAATAATTGTAGATATAACATATATTTTGAATCATTATTTTTATTGAATTAAACACAGCTCCAAAGATTAATTACTACTTTCATACCAAGTTAAATTAAACACCGCAGTTTAATAACATATACATATTGTATAAGTTATATATATATATATTGATATTTACCTATTGGGAGCATTGGTGAATTTTCACAATATACTCGCGGGCAGTGTCCAAAATCACCAGTTTGATATTTCTCAATCATTTGAGCAATACCACGGTTTGTCAAAATGTAACGAGCATGTATCAAACCATATAACATCTCAGCAGCCTGTTCAATTAAGTCTGAATGATTTGGGTTGTCATCCAAATCATCATCTAAAAAAAAATTTAATTGTATTAAGAAGAAAAATTTGATGTAATTTTAGATTACATAATATTTAAATAAAACACATTATTGGCAACAATTTAAAGATTTTTAATAGTTTTTTAGGGGCACTAATATTACCAGTATGTTGTTTGCATTTAATGCACCTTTACATCAACCAAAAAATACCAAAATCCGAGAAATTGTAAAACTTGTATCTTTAACTAAACCTTAACAATTTATAAATAAACTATTCTATACTTATTCCAAGCTGCATACAAAAACAATTAATTGAATAGTCCACTAAAATGTAATAAATCATTAAGTAATAATTAAGGGATCATTAGCTATTAATATATTACATTTTTAATAACTGCTTATGCCAAGTGGCATTAATACTATGATTTGAAAGCTTTATTAGAGTTGTTTTCAAGTTTAAATAATATGTAATAGTAAAAAACTGGATTATGCCAAAAAGATACTTTTATTTTTCTTCATCTGTCATCAAGTTGCGAGACAGAATAAATGCTTAAATATTCAACTATATGAGTAATTTCTACTAAAATTGGATACCTATAGTTGGTATTTATTTTAAGCGACTTATTAAAGAGAGTAAAACTAAATAAAATATTTCATAGTTTATAAAAAGAAATGTATGTAACATACTTTACACACAAACATATTTAAAGTGGTATGTATGTACATAAATAAATATATGTATTAAATGTTATTAGTTTATTATGGTCTAAGAATCATAGACAAAATTGTAAAAACTTATACAACAAATAATATCAAAAATGTTTATATCTACCAAATCAAGGTATTTTTTAATTAATTATGGCAGCGGTTCTCAACCTGGGGGTCACAAACTTCTAGATAAGGGGTTGCATTGGTCAGAAATAATTAAACGCTGATTAGGCAAAACAACCTTTTATTTACATTCAAAATTAAATTATTATAATATTACCAATTGTATGAAATTGAATCGATTTTGATAAATTTAAGTAGTGCCAGGTCACCATTGTAATGCAAAACACAACAAGTAAATGTGAACTTTTCAAAAGTCACAAAGTCCAACTTAATAATTTGTATTTTAAGTATAATAAGTAATTCTTTTACATTATCATATTATTTACAACCATTCATAAATAACTACTTTGCATAAAATAAAATCAATTAAAACAAGCAAAAACAAAATTTGGTTACATTTGGAATACATTAAAAGTTTGAAAAAATTTCCAAAGCTGAATCTCAAACAAAAAGTGAGGTGACTGATTGTATTTTTCACCTATTTCGGGGATCGCGACGTTAAAAAGGTTGAAAAACACTGAATTATGGGATCGAATTTTAAGTTTATATTTTTACACATAAAATAGATATTTGAGGATAATAATATATATTTTTACTTTTTATTTTACTAGCTACTAGTATAAAAATGGATAATATAGTGGATTTGCAAAAACTGGGTACACTCTTATAACTTAGTTACCTACATTAGTAAATACCCTATACATATTTTAAAATTCTATCTGCGGGAGATTGATGATCCAATAATCTAGTTCCATGTTCCGCATACAGAATTCAAAAATATTTATAGTTTATTGAATATTGTTAATACAGTGTACCCTGTTTTCACAAAATGTATTAAATATACAGATTTTCTATATATGTACATGATTAGACATTATGTTGGAAGCCAAATTTGAGACTATAATATTATAATATGTGTAGTTGATATGTTAAATTAATTGCAAAATGCCAAATACTAAAATATACAAACCTGGTTCAAGATCCAAAATCATATCCAAAGCTTGCCTATAATGAGGCACCTGTTCATTAAGTCCTGTCAAATTGAATTTGTCTTGAATGTAATCTTCATCGACCTATTAGAAAATCACGATTAATATGACTGTACGATATTATTTTAGAAAAAATATTTACTTCGCAGAAAAATTCATTTCCTCGTAGTCCACAGAACCATGAGATCCAAGAAACTTCTTCGGAACTGCTCATCCTCCTGTCATAAAATTAAGAACCTTAAATACATATATAAATATATTATATATAATATATGAAAAAATCAAACTGGAATTTGTGATCAAAATGACGCAATGCTAGCAAAAATGCAATACTGATAACACATCTTAAGAGAAAACTAACATAATATTATTAATTATTACAATACATCACTACAATGATAGGTAGGTAAGTAGGTATCAAACGAATTTCTAACACGTATAAAACATGCTGATGTACGGCCAAAAGACTTACCTTCTTTTACTTGGGCTAGCCACGCTTTTATGTTAGACACAATTTCTAAAATGGTTGACGTATTTATTTTATAAACAATTATCACTACTAGTTTGGCTAAAACAGTAAGAACTATATATTGTTACTGAGTGAGTAGTAACAAGTAACTATAAAGTAATGGAAAATGGAATAGTAGAATTGGATAAGAAATTTTGTGTGGAAAAGAAATCACAGAACAGTAGAACAGTAAAAAAGTGTACACCAATAAAATTCAGTGTGACCAAGTGTTTATTGATTTTATTTTATTCTCTATGGGCTGTCGCGTATTCAGCTATTGGCTACACTGTAAAACATGTATTCATTCGTTATCAGCAGGAAGTTATGTATCATTTCTTTCACGGTATCATTGTATTATTGTAATAATAATATGCATGATACATCAAATCAAAATAAACATTCAACAAGTTGATTGTTGTCGTTAATCTAAAATCGTGTTGACATTCCTTAAATCCTTTCGTTTTTTACTTTTACTTTTCCAACCAATTTCTAGTTTTATTATGACCATTTATTTATTTGCAACTGTATCTTATTGATGTTGTCATGGCAAACGGTGGTTGGCGTGAATGCACGAATTGGCTAACAAGGTGTGGCGCGATCAGATCTGATCATAAAGTCAATTGGCCAGAATCTACAATCGACGATTTAGCACATACACTTAGGGATGGAGTAATATTATGCAATCTTTTAAACATTCTAGAGCCAGGATGTCTTGGAACAAAAGACATAAATCAAAAACCACAAATGGCTCAAGTAATGATTTATAAGTTTCATTATACATTGAAAACTTAATCAAATTTATTTATTAAATTACACATACGTACCCCACGTTTATAAATTGATATTATGGTTGGTCTAAAAGTTTTAAACACTGACAAATACACCAACTTGTCTTAAATATACTTATATAAATAGAGTTCAAAATCGAAAATTAATTAAAACTTAATTTTCTTTATTTGTACTATTAAATTACACCTCTTTACTTATTTATGTAAATTGTATGGTTAAATAATTAATTTAAAAACAAATTAAATATATTTATAGTTTTATATGACTGTTATTTATAATTAGGTATTTTATATTAAGTACCTATTCATTATTTCAAAAACTATTTACATTTTTAGGTTCTATATAAATTTCTATATTCTACTATAATAGGTAACACTTTTTTTAGTCATTCACTACCTGTAGAAATTTTCATTTATTATTTAACCAAAAATTTGATTTAAGATTATACAGAATGATTTACCAATATGCTCACCTCCAATTTTCGTTTAATAATGAATATATTCAAATTCTCATTTTTATTATTTTTAGATAAGAATTTCAAAAATCAAAGTTTGAAAAAATTAATTATTAAAGATAAAATAATCTAATTATCTAATTGCCCGATTGGGCGTGAATTAATTAAAATAAATAAAATTAGGGAAGCATTTCATTTGTAAATCAACCTGTGTATAACTCAAATACTATAATATAATTAATTTTTGTAGCAAAATAAGTTAGTTTATTTTCCTAGATTCATATTAAAGTATTTAACCTATATATTATTAATTATAAGCTAATTGTGCTCTACTTAAATATGTTTTTGCAATATATTTTATTGCAAAAAAATATTCATTGTTTAGTTTTTTAGAAAATATATACACTATAGCTTAAGAAGATGTCAGCGCACTATTTGTTTTCTCTCTCTGGCAACATGTACAAAACGCATTCACGCAGAATCATTTTTTTTATGTTTTTAAGTAATCTTAGAGTAAAATCACCTATTACAAAAAAGATAGAGAATAATATATTTGAGAGAATGACATATCGATTTTATATTTTATTGTTATTTGACTTTGTATTCGACTTTCAAAATAAACAAAAAATGTTGTAAATTTAAATTATGATTAAATTGTTTCGGTACAATATATCAACAAATGGATTCCCTTAAAAATATTATTCTCTATCTTTTTTGTATTAGGTAATTTTACTCTAAAATTATTTAAAAACATAGAAAAAATGATTTTTTGTAAATTTGTTTTGTCTATGTTGCGCATGGGCCAGAGAGAGAAAACAAATACTGCGCTGACTTCCTCTTAAATATAAATGAAAATTGTTTACATTCATGAACATTTTTAGTTTTAAGTTTGCAATGCTTTCAATTTATTTATTATTATTTTTATTTTTTTAGTTTTTATGTTTACGCAACATAAAAACATTTCTGCAAGTATGTCAAGAAGTTTTTGATGTTAAAGAGTATGATATATTTGATCCAATTATATTGTTTGAATTATCTGATTTTTTCAAAGTTATTCGTACCTTATCAATTCTATCACAAACTTCAAAATTACAAAGACTTCATATACCGTACGTATATTGAATTGATTATTATTTTTAAACGTAAAATTGTTTTAAAAATGTGCTTTGGTTACAGTGGATTTATTGTTACTAAACCAAGAACATTATCGCAAGAAGACATATACAGAAATATAAACTCATTGTAATTTAAAATATTTCATACATAATTTAAGTGATGGGTATTGTATTATGAAATATATTTTATTTGTTATTTGTTATTTGTTCAAAATCAAAATTTAAGTTTAAAAACCATAGTCCATATCTCCTACAATAGCTAGTGGCCATAGTTGCCAAGCTCAAGTTAAAAAAAAAAAAAATCCCATGCCATTTACGTAAATAAGTTATTTATCTAAAATGTTTGTTTGTTTATTTTACAAGTACCCATTACTATAATTTTAATTACCTAATTAATTATCATTATTTTAAATGCATTTTAAAATTATATTTTAGAGACCTTGTATCTTCAAGAAGTGCTTTATTAGATTCTTTTCATGAAAATGAATACACCAGTTATGATACTCATATTCGAAATGAAGAAATTTATCATGATTTATGTGCAATCGACATTCGAACTTCACTATCTATTTCAGAGGTAAATTGTTAAATAGGTATTATTAGTTATTAGTTTTGTCTATGATAAAAATTCATTTGTATATTTTAATGACTATTTAATAATAATGCAACGTTATTCAAGAGTAAGTCACTAAAATTTATAATATGTTAAATTTGAATTCATTGCTTACGAAAATTATTACAATTGAAAATGTCACTGTGTGTATAAAGTAAAATAATATACGTTAACAGTTTTAAGTATCCACAAATAATATTTTTAAGGGGGACGGAGTGCCCGAGTGGACTATGGTGTCAGTTCGAAACCCGGCCACGGGCTGCACTTCTCTTCAGATGTCTGGAGAGAGGCCGCCATCCCCCACCCGGGCATGGCGGATACCTTTAGGTGCCCACTAGAAAATTCTGCCAAACTAAAAAATACATGTGTTAAACCTACAGTACTCTCCCTCACAGTAAAAAACCACCCATTGGCCTAAGTTGCTATGGGATAATAAATAAAAAAATTTTTAAATTTTTTTTAGTTTAAAAAACTATAATTGTTTTTCTTTATTTAAATATCTAAATTCCTTCAAATTTGAACTAAAAATATCTAAAAAAAAAACTGAATTCACATATTCGTTATAATATGAACAGAAAAATTGTATTACATTTTCAATCCTTGGCAATACAATTTTTAACCACACTTGAAAATAGTAGTATTTTTACTGTCCTAAAGGTGAAAACAAAAATAAAACTCATCACTCCACTCACAATCTAAAAATATTAGTTTGATTATTAATACTAAAATGAAAACTTATTTAATATTTAAAGATTTCAGGCTGTAGCATAACACAATGACAATTTAAATAAGTTAATACTTACAGAGAAGTAACTAAGTAGTTAGATCAAGTGCTTCATTTAATGTGAAGGGGACTGTGCTGGGTGGGTAATTGACACCTTTATTTTGTATAACATCTTCTAAAGCTTGATACAAAATCACAACAAATTACAAAATCTGTTATTGAGTTAATCTAGTTTTACTTTCCAAATACATTTAACACAATTAACCAACTACCAAGAGAAAATTTAAAACAGTAATATATATTTAAAATGTATAGTTATTTTTCTAAAAAACTACCATTCAGTAGAATCAATATTTCTGATTTCATGGGGCTAACACTAAGATATGCTAGAAACAGTTTCTTTGTTAATTGTTCATACAAAGCAGGTACATGAAAGCAATATGAATTTTGAATTTCAAAGAACCAAATTGGATAATCAGCTCACCATTTAATTAATGGCTTTTCTAAAATTCTGATCAAAGTTTATATTATAGTCATTATAATATTAAACACAATTGTCTTTACCAGGTGCGGATCTAGAAATTAAAAAAGGGGGGGGGGGCCAGCCAAAAAAGTTTACTTCAAGTATATATAAGCATAGGCTTTAAGTTTAAATTTTTATAATGTATAAAATATTTATCATACATGCATATTATAAAATAATAATAAGTTATTCTTAATAACAAAATTACCTTTTTATTGCATATATTATATAATTGCGTAGGCAAGAGTGAAATATTTTTAAGCACCTAAGGCCTATGGGGGGAGAAATTCAGCCTCCATGGTCCCTCCCTCCTTGTATCCCAGTATACTTATTTGTTTTTTTTATTTATCAAACATAATCATATGTGATTTATTTCTGATTATTTGTAAGTGTTAATAGGGGAAAAATTGTTTGAGAATAGGTTTAAAATAATATGGACATGTTCAAAAAAAGAAATAGTTGAGACAATTTAGGAGGAAGTTATAGCAGAGGTAGCTAAAATAAAGGTTGTTTAGAATTATTAAAACTTCTGTAAATACACTTGTAGTGGATATAAATATTATGGGTAGCGAGAAGAGAGTAGTATAGACAAAAATTTAATATTTACAGAATATAATTTATTGCAGAATAAATGCAATAGTGGTTGTTGATTTATAATTGTATGATCAACTATATGCACTATAATGTAATCTTTTTAATTAAACTTCACTTGGTACTTTTATACTTTCATACTTATTTTAGCATCCTGTAGTTCCACAACAAATTATTGAAAAACGAGACTATGTCATTAATGAACTGGTTGAAACTGAAAAAAATTATGTTGATGTATTACAAACACTGTTAAAATGCTTTATAAAACCACTAATAAAAATAATGAAAGAAGATGATTTTTGTACAATATTTCAAGGAATAAAAGTAAGCTTTAATCAAAATTACATTTTTAATTGTTTTAATATTTTATAACGTGTTTAGGAACTTCATGAAATACATAAGGATTTTCATTTGGATTTAATAAAAGCATGTTCACAGTATAGCTCCTTAAGGCTTTCTGATGTCTTTCTTAATTGGAAGGATAAGTTTCTGGTTTATGCAGATTACTGTGCAAACCTTACAACAGCTCAAGATAGAATACAAGACATTTGCAACCAAAATGAACATATCAATAGAGAAGTTAATGTATGATTAAATATATTTTAATTTATTATTCATATTTTGTTGTATATATATAATTTTTTTCCTCTACTTTTAATAAAACTTAGTAATTTCATGTTTTATCTTCTTCACTTTATGCTACATATATTTATTTTAGGTTTTGGGTTATCTCAGTTTTAATTTTTATGTTTTTCTTTAATATTGTATGTTTGATTTATCGTCTAAAGTCCATTGATTAGTTTCACATTTTTTATTGAAATATTTTACAAATGGGAATTATATTTTACGGTCTTTTTAATGTTTTTTAAATTACCTATTATGTTGTAAAATTTTTAGGTATGCACCATCTTTTTTTACTACATTCTTATTCAAGTACTAGTTATTTGTGTGTTTAATAAAAAAATGTCAATTCAAATTTTAAAAATGTAATTATTTTTTTAGCGTTGCCAAGAAGAAGCTAATAATGGAAAATTTAAATTAAGAGATATCTTGTCTGTACCAATGCAAAGGATACTTAAATACCACTTATTATTAGATAAACTTATACATGATACTCCGCAGGTATTATAACCAACATTTATATTATATTATATTTTATATAAAATATTTATATTTATATGATTATAAATTAGACACATAAAGATCTTCCGGGATTAGAATGGGCAAAAGAGTGTATGGTAGACATAGCTCAATATATAAATGAAGTTAAGAGAGATAGTGATACTTTGCAAATCATGAATGATGTTCAAGTAATAATTATTAATATTGATTATTGTAAAAAAAGAATAACAATATTTTAAAATGTTTTGTAATAAATTTTAATAACAATACAATTATAATTTTTCAGAAAAGTATTGTTGATTGGGATATTGTTGGAATGACGGAATTGAAAAACTATGGTCATTTGATTGCTGATGGTGAATTAAAAATAAAAGCCCATAATGATCAGAAATTAAAACCAAGGTATTTTAATTTGTTTAATTGATTTGAAATATATAATTTTATTTAATATCAGTTTGAGGTTGGAATTGTGCATGTTAGTATAGTATATGTTTGATGTTTAATGTTTTTCTTTGCTTGAATGTAAATATTTTATTATTTTAATTTTTGTAGATATGTCTTCATTTTTGACCAAGTTGTGTTGATGTGCAAATCGATTAGAGTAAGTTAAATTTTTAACTTTAATTTATTCATGTATTACTAAGGGTTAATATAGTTGATTATGCACTTATATTGATTAATACTTAGGTATTTTTGTTTATTTAATTTTTTTCATACAAAATTACAAAACAAAAATGTAACAATTTAACAGAAATTAGTTATTCATATAATAAATCTTTCAATTTAAAAATAAAACTTTTAAATGATAACATTTTAGTTAACAGATCTAATTTCTCATAAAGATTACTTAAGAACAGTTTTCCCACTTAACTTTTCTTTAAGCTTGGTTTTATGGACATTTCAAAAATGGGTAACTAAAATAAATAACCGATAAAGGTGAGATCAGTCACTCAAAAGTTAAACTAATAAATAATTCATATTCTGTGTTGAGAAGTCTAATCTGTTAAATCGATTAATTGGTATGATAAAATTACGACCTCTTCTCGATAAAAACAATTTTGTATAAATTAATAATTTATTAATAATAATAAATGATCGATAGGTAATAAAGGTAATGTATAACTATGTATATGTATATTTAAGATAAAAATATTAAAATTGCAACAACAATTTTTATATAATTTTGTCTTCAATTATTAATCATTATTTCTTTGTCTTATAAAAATAATTTGATAAAATACAAAATTTAAAGTCTTAATATTATATGAAGTTTGTTTGTTTTTAATAAAGTTTATTTTATTTAAACATATTTAGTTCATTGGTTTCCAGAGTGATCAATATTCTTTTAAGCAATCACTTCTTATATCACAATATCGTTTAGAAGATTATACTAGCCGCAAATTCTTATATAGAGAAAATCGATGGTCCTATCAGTTTCACATGGTTCACAAGTCAGAAAGCACTGTGTATACATTTTATGCAAGATCTGAAGAACAAAAGATGAAATGGATGAAAGCTATTCAAGATGCCATGTAAGAAAACTATACCTACATAATCTATTATAAATATTAAAAAATACTAATAAATATGATTTATTTAATTCAAATTTAATTAATAAATTTCCTTGTATACATATTCTAGAGTAATAATTAGTAATCAATATTTTCCAATTTATACACTGAGTTTTCAAAATGTCATGTTAATTGATACGTTTTTATTAATTATTTATAAAAATAAAAACTTTAATTTAGGGATAATATTGAGCCATCAGTATGCAATTTAACAAGTCACAAATTTGTAATGCAAACTTTTGACATACCAACCGTATGTTATCATTGTTCAAAATACTTGAAAGGCTGTATATTTCAGGTAAACTATTATTTAAATCTAATTAGTTTTATTGTTGGTACATTCTATATTTGAAAAATATTTTATTTTTATAGGGTTACAAATGCGAAGAATGTTTTATCAGTGTTCATAAATCATGCATACCAGAATCTGGGAGATGTGGTTTAATTAGTCCACAATCTACTACCCTTCAAAACACAATGTTTTCAAATCGATTTCCAGCTGATCATACCAATTTCAATCAACGACACAGAGTATGAATCTATATTGTCTTATATTTTGAACTAAATAAATCTTACTATTTAAATATGGTTATTTATAAAAAATTTGCATTCACTCACAAAATATAGTTAAGCTCAATTATTTCTAATCACACAACAAATATATAGTAGAACCTTAATTATTGTCTTTTCTGGTTAACCACGAGGTTCTTTTTTAAATTAATCGACTTTTTCAAATAATAATTGTACATGGTGTTACAGTTTATATAAAAAACTTTTTTCTATTAGCGGTTATACTGATTTGAGGTAGGTATTGATTTGTTTACATTTTCGAGAATTACAAAGCTTGAGTAGAAAGTGCACCATCTGGTTTAATATAATCTGTAATAGTATTAAGTTTATTGAACATTTTCAAACATAATATGAATGTACGTATGTAGTAACTAGTTAATAATCTCAAAATAATAAGTTTAAATATATATTTACTAAATATAAACAAAAAATATAACATAAAAATTAGTTTTTATTGATGTTCATTAAAAAAAAAATTATTTCTATTTGGAAAAATTCAATAACTTGTAAAAAAAAATTTACTTCTTATTTTAGTCACCAGATTGGACAAGAAATTGGTCAGACAATGATACTTTAACAGAACATTTGTGGTGAGTTTTATAAAATAAATATTAAAAACTAAATACCCAGTAACCTGTAACTAAAGCAAGACCTTGGAAAATAATTTAAGTGTTTAATAAGTTTTAAAAAAATTATTACAAACATCAAAAGCAAAATATACAACTTACTGTGTATGCTGTATGGCTGTAAACTAATATAACTATAAGTATTATGGACTTCTAAAGTAAAATCAAAATTTCTTCTTTTTAGGATTTTGCAAATATTTTTTATCGTGGTAAGACTGTACTAATAAATTAGATTTCCATATTCAAAACTATTTGAAGACTACCACTACAAAAAACTAATATAAAATAACACTTCAAAATTAAAAAAATACATAACGAATTTTTACATTTATCTTGCACAACCATGTATCCACATTTTATACTTAAATGATTGTGACTGATTGAATTTAGTTACAAATCCATAATAAGTATACCTATTTATTTAATTGAGAAGAATACTTATGATTTGATTGTATGCATATTTTGACTGCTTACAAGAATACTAAAACATCAGCTAATTGAAGACCTTGAAAATGTTCTGTAGATTCACTTAATAACAGTCCACAATTGTGGTAGTGCATAAAATCATTCATGAATTGTGCATGAAATAGAACCAAAGAAAACAAATTAGTCCTGCAGCCTTATAATAATTCAATACTAATTATATTTTCTCTAGTGGGGTTTTTACAAACACTGAGTATCCTAATTATATTTATAAAAGTGCACAACAAATATGTATACCACAATTTTATTAATGAAAATTATAGTTCAATAAATTATTTTATTGTATAGGTTTGTAGGAGAAATGGATAGAGATCGAGCAACAATTCTATTGGAAAGCGAATCTGATGGTACCTACTTAGTGAGAATACGACCTCAAGGACCTACTAGACCAGTAGAAACTGTTTATGCATTAAGTTTAAAGTAAGCTACTTAACAATTATTTAAATATCAATTATCAAAATTTAAAATTAATTTAACACAGTACATGTAATTATATTTAGATCCAATAACCAAGTAAAGCATATGAAAATATGTGAGAGATTAGAAGATGGAATTAGCAGTTTTTATCTATCAGAAAAACGGTTCTTTCCCAATCTAGTTGAATTAGTTAATTTTTATGAACGAAATAGTCTGAGTGAAAATTTTACTGGGTGTGTACACTTAACATAATATAAAAATATGAAAATAATACATTCATAATAATTATATTTAATTATTAATTTTACAGGTTGGACATTAAACTGAAATGGCCATTTTGTCGAATACTTGCTATAGCCAAGTATAATTTTTCTCCCACTGAATCAAACCAGTTACCATTAAAAGAAGGATGCACATTGAAAATTTTGAGCAAAGAAGGGGATCAAAAAGGATGGTGGAAAGGACAAATTGGAGATAAAGTAATTGTCTCAACTATATTAAAATTGTTTAATGATTATAAAATATTACAAAAATATATATTTCAATACTTATTTTCAGATTGGTTTTTTTCCAAAAGTTTATGTACAAGAACACTCACAGTGTACATTAAAAATTTCAAATTAAATTTGATTCTAATTCAGTTGTAACCAATGCTTTGATCCTTTTACAACCAGAAGAAGAAAATAACTTTTGAGGCTCGGGACCAAATGTAATTATCTGCAATATTTCACTAAAAAAAAGTGAATGATATATTAGTACATTTTACAAATAATCAATGCCATACATGGTTATTTATTTTTAACTGTAATAAGTCTCATAAATGTGTCATTATACATTTTAATAATTTCAAATAAATTTGATCAATTGAAAATTCATTGATATTTAAGTTAATTAAGATAGTGAACAATATTTTATTTTATGTGCTATATTAAGGAATATATTTAATTAAATATTTAAAATTTTGTAAAGTTAAAATATATATTTAAACTGTGTCTATTATTTACGTTTCAACATACCAAACATTTATATATAATATATTTTTTTACTTTTTTAGTCATACTGTAAAAAACTGTGTCATTACTTACTATTAAGCATTTTTAATTTAAATATAGCATACTTTTGTTGAAAATTTTTATATTAATACTGCTATATAATAAAAACATATTGTTAATACATAACAAATATATTAAATAAATTGTATTTATTACATAATTACTATTGAAAGCAAATAGGTAGTAACCAATACTTTTCCCTTTAATATATTAATAGACATTTGACATATTGTGTTTATATTTTCAACTATCATAGCTTATGCCCTATTTGTATTTATTTTGACATTGAAGATAATGTTTTAAAAATAATTTTAATTAACTCAGTCACTCAGATTTTAAAGATAGAAAAAAACTTTCATTGAGCCATCAGAGTGAGTATGCATATACTATAGTGACCTCATCCATTTCAGAAATACTCTGTAGGTAGAGGTATATTCAGTGATTATTTTATTACCTTTTTGTTTCAGAATCCAAATGTTTATTTAGATTTTTCAACTCTGCCTCGATACATTGTTGCACATGAACTTTTTCAAGTGGTAAAAATGGAACATAATGATCAATAATATGGGAATCTATTATTGCACTTTTCTTCAACCCTCCTATTAAAATTAATACATCAATAAATTTAATAATTTAAAAATGTATTTATTAAATTACCTCTAAAACATTTAAAAAAATTAATTTTATTTCAAATAAATAGTTATAACTTTTACATTTAAATTACATAAAATATAAATATTTGCATGTGTTTTTTGTCTAATCAATGATTTGGCTTAACAGTTATGAAAATAACTTTTAATTATGTCTTTTGACAAGACAACTATTACACATATTAAATACCAACAAACCATTACTAGAACATAATTTTAACACCATAAATCCATATTTATATTACTTGAAATATATAAACTTTAAATTTAACTATATTTTATTGAGTTATAACTAATGTAAATAATGATAAATATAAGTTTTTACCTTCTTCATTGAAAGCAGATTTTAGTAAAATGGTATCAAAATCTTGAACTTTCATCCTCTCTCTTGAAACTCCACTAACCCAGAGTTCTAAGTACTTTTTTATAATAGAATCACTGCCTGTATTAGTTAAAAATATAAAAATTGAATTCCTGTAATGATAAGAAAACAGTTATGTTTTTTTTTAAATTAAAATTCAATCATTCAACTTTGATGTTCATATATTAATACATTTAAGCAATCCAATTCTATTGTCTTTTTACTAAAAATATAACGCCCTTTTAAATAAATAATTATTTTTTATAGATTCAACATGGCTCAAAATTTATAGTGACAGAAACTTCAAGCAAAATATTAATTTGTTAATTTATAAAATAGCTAGACAATGGCATCAGAACCTATAAAACAACTAACTTATAAATCTTATAAATTACCTAGAATCCACGGATACATCATTATTTTCAAGAATAGGTATTAGTATGTCTAATATACCCATAGGTATATAATGGATTTCATCAAAAACAAATAAATTTGTATCACATGATTTTATTGCGGATTTCACATCAGAATAAAGTTTTTCCTGAAATATTAATGATTATTAAGTATAAAAATTTGAGTATTCAGCAAGAGGGAAACAATTAAATTTCATTAAAATGATTTTGACTTTCATAATTGTTGAGTGTTTAACACTTATACTTGACTTCTTAACAATGCGAAATTGATTAATTTTTCAATTTTTTAAAAACTAAAAATATAAAATTTTAAATATCTTTGAATATCTCAAAAAAACCAAAATATTTTGAAAACTAATATGTCAAGTACCAATTTGGCTTTCTTTAGATATTCATTTTTAATTTACAATGAAAAAAATGTACCTAATCGATTTTGTCAAAAATGTATGAAAAAGTTCCCATTTACCACCAAAAAACCTAACTCAAAGTTTAAAATTAAATCTTCTTTACTACAACTTAATAGCACATGAGATACTAAAAAAATGTATAATAATAGAATCAATACATTCACTGTTTTGTTCTGAATTAAAATGGAATAAATATATAAATAATATTAAATATATAATATAACTTACAGTGTCGGTCTGGTCCAACTGGGTACAAAAAATAAAAAAATTAAGTTCACTTGCGATTTTTACAAATTTCTCAATGTAATATTGATCAATATGATATTATATCTACCATGAACACACATGCTAATACACAGGTAAATTTTATATACCCATTGTGGCATGATCTTAATTTTAAAAACGAAATTATATAATTAAAATAATGAGCAAGTTATTCACAGCAACACGTTAAATTTGTTAGAAAAATCATTGTCCTATAACATTGATTTGTATAGTTATTAGTGGATATATTGAACAATATAAAAAAAAAATATTACGTTCAATTTCAACGAGTAGTAGTGCATGATCTTTATTATTTAATACTTATTGGATTAGCATTAGATATAAAAGTGTGGAAACTATACAAATTTACAATATTAATTATATTATGCAATATTTTTGAAAGTATAAGTTGCTTTCGTTCATTCAAAATTCAACCGATTTTAAAATTGTTTTTTTAACCAAATAAGTGTTTTTTGAAAAAAAAATTTTAGGTCCTTGGTAAAAGGGAGACTATTAGTTATAAAGGTAATACATAATAACAAACTTTACTAAAATATCTGCATTGTATATCAAATTAAAGCTTTCCAATTAATAAACATATTGTAGTAGGAATAAGCGCAAATATCTATATATTTTTTACCAAAACAATTTTCAAACTGTGAAATTATATTTTATGAATGCTGTTGCGGTGTACATGTAGTCGATACATTATTTTATTTATATTAACTTAAATAAACTTAACACAATTCTATCTATTAAGAGGATTTGATACCCGCATGTGTTGTCTCCATCTTACAAGTGCATAACATAGCAAATTGTACGCTCAGCAAAACACGTGTAGCTCCGTTAATTTAAAAATTAGAGTAAATTAATTAACCTCTTATAAAATCTAAAAGTAAGATTATTATAGAGATAACCTCATGGGTTATTTATAATATTTAAATTTTTAAGCTAGTTAAGAGTACTTTAAGATCTATAAGCAATTTACAATTTTAAATCCTAATAGCTCGCTTAAAAATTAAAATATAATGAAAAGCCCATGAGGTTGTCTAGATAATAATCTTACCTTTAGATTTTAAAAGATGTCAATTTACTCTTATTTTTAAACTTATGTAGCTACATGTGGTGTTCTGCTTTGCGTAGAATTTGCTATGTTACGCACTTGTAAGACGGAGACAACACATGCGGTACCACGTCCTCTTAATTATAATACCATATTTATAAGATTTGATTCTTGTATTGTTAGTTATGAATTATTGATATTAATATTGTACACGGAAAATAAAAATTACCTAGGTGAATGTATTGATTTTACAATGATGTTTTTTAAAGGGGCCCATTGAAAATTATTGTGCCGAGGGCCCGATCAATAACCAGAAATAACTTATACTGTAGAAGATAATAACAATGTAACTGAAATTAATTACAGTACTCTTCAAAATATTCACAAAAAAATCAAATGTTAAAATACAAAGATAATATTAAATTATAGTGAGAAGATCAAAATATTTAAATTTGATACAGAAATAAAGATCATTTTCTACATTTTGTAATTTTCATAAGAAATGGGATTATTGATTAAAACAAATTATTTTACAACCTCCCTACTTACCTTATAATCGTTTATTTTTGATTGCAAAGGAAATTTAGATCGTC
>SSSL01000245.1:0-37466 GCA_008086715.1 Sitobion miscanthi
ACCAGTTTAAATAACTTGAATACTTAAAATTTTTTAAAACAGTGCAAATGATTACGACTACGACGCTGCGTATATATCATCAAAATGTGACAAAAACTATCATTTACAAAGAAGCACGTCAACGTTATTAAAATGTTCAAAGTATTACTTCAAAAACCTTCCAGAATCAATTATCAAGGTATTTACTACGATTTGGGTCATCGGACGTATAGAGATGTATGAGAAATTACTATATGAATAATATATCTGTGAGCCTGACTTTAATCATGAATATTTTAAAAATAATATACTTAAAGGGTCTTTGTTAATTATTCCTACGATATAAAAATGATTACGCTCATTCAGGACATAATTATTGATTGCAGGTCTTGTATATAGTTCTTCAATTAATTCAGCGAAGAAACTTCAATAATATGTGGTGTAAAGTAACTCAAGGGACAACTCCATCACCTACACAGTTAAATATAAACTAAATTAATTACTTGAATACACACGGAAAACTAGTTTTCTACGCAGATGATACAGTACTTTTTGTTGAAGGCCAATCCTGAGATAAAGTATTTGCTAGTGTTCAATCCAACATGAGTAAAATACAAAAATGGCTATGGGAAAATAATGTATTCCTAAACTTAGAAAAAACTTACACATTACCACACTATATAGTATTGTATACTTGTATCATGCATAATATTATATAAAAATATTACAGTTAAAACTATTAACTAGGTTAAGTAAACAATCATACATCCATACTATATAACAGGTCAAATACCATAACGGGAGCCCGTAAAATGGCCGAAAATATTTTGTCTGAACAGTATTTTGGCAGAAAAATAATTTATCCGAAAAATATTTATCAGAACCATATTTTAGCCGAACACGGTATGTGGCTCCAGTGGGACAGTCTCATTTTTGTCCAGGAGCGGTAAAAATATTATTAAATGGAACTATTACATAATGGAAACCGGATAAAATTCAAACAACTTAAAGATAATTCCTACAACGTACTAAAATGACGTGCCGCCGCGGAAAATACAATTTTGAAAATATATGTATAGTGAAGTTGATTATTTAAATAAAGTCTTTATTATTTTATTTGGTTTTGATATAATGTTTTTTTGTTTCTTAAAATGTATGATATTATATTTATATATTTACAGTTAATTGCCCTGCTATATTGGGTATTTATAATATTATAATACATAGGTCTGAATAGGTACGAACAAATGATGACAGAAAATAGGAAAAACATTACAATTAATGCATAATACTAGTTGGTTTGATAATTTTCATTTAAAATCTGTTAAAAAAATAGCGAATAGGTACAGATAACCAAGACAAAACACTGTAGTAAAACTAAAAATCTATAAGGTAATATAACGCTATTGCCCATTCAATTAAATATCTGAGTGGGCAGTTGCCCCTAAGTTTTTAAGGAAGGTTAGGAGTTACATAAGTTCATAGGTTCACAGAAAAAGAGGGTCAGTGAGTAGTGATCGTGTGACTTGATCGCCACTAGACGTCAAAGTTTAATAAAGTGCTTATTATAATTAATTTTTTCGTTTATTTTTGTACGTCTGTGATCGGCGTATACGACAAATGTCGACAATATAGGTAATTTGAATCAACCAAATCTAACAAATCTATGTATACATGAGAATGACTGTTTAAATCAAAATATATGTACATGCCAAACCTTTGTAAAAATAGTTTAAAAAAAGTAAATATTTAGGTATAGAAATGGGTCATAATCTTAAATGGAATGACCACATAAAATGTGTAACAAATAAATGAAGAAAACTTATGTATGCATAAACTGCGATATAAACAAGTAAATCTTGTTTTACATAGGTATATTATTTTGTTTCCTGTCCGTACGATTATTATATCATTTTTTTATAATAAACGTTGAACGATGCCGGGGCTGTAGACTTAATGCGCAAGTGTCGTAGATAACACGAAAAAAAGGTACCTATATCTATTTTTTATTTTTATTTTAACACATTAAATAAACAAAACAATTAACTATAAACTACCTATTACGACAAAATATTAAAAATTTAACTATTAATTATTGTGTTTCATAAGATTTGAGATTCCCAATAAAGAAACATTAATATAAAATAAATGTATTTGTAAATTTATGAATTTGTGCATAATTTATATAATTTTATAAAAATATTACTAATGAAACATTAAAAAACAATATTTACCTAATACTATAAAGAGTAAACATTTACAAATTTACATTATGAAATTTTTACTTTCGTAAAGTGAATGTCTACACTTCATGAAACAAAGCATATATATAGTGCATATTACATATTTTTACGCAGTATATGGATGGTAATTTTTGGACATTTTATGGAACGGATAATCGTTATGTACACTTAACGACAAAATTGTTATTTTTTTCACGTGGTTAATATTTTATTGAACGGGTAGATAGTTAACGGCATTATGGAAATTGTTTTCATGATTTAGACCAGTTTATCAATATTTGACATTCAACACCCGACATTCATAGAACACGGTTAAAAGAGGATGTCAGCGCACACTATTTGTTTTTTCTCTCTAGCCCACGCGCAACATATTACGCAGAATTATTTTTCCTAGGTTTTTAAGTAATCTTAGAGTAAAATAAAGATAGAAAATAATATTTTTGAGGGAATATCATATCGATTTGTTTAAATTTTTTTGAGACAAAATTTAAACATCATTAAAATGTACAACATTTTTTTGTTTATTTTGAAAGTTGAATAAAAAGTCATACCTACTAACATTATACAAGTTTCAACATTTAATTAGATTTAAACATCCACATACTATATTTTCATCGAAGCTTTGCAAATGATGAACTTGATTACCTCAATGGAAATTTCGAAACTAAATACAACCATATAGGTACCTAACTAGCATAGACCTAAAAACTAGTTTATGGTAACTAGTAATAAATAGAATGTACAATAAAAAAATATGTAATCAAAGAAAGTTTACTAATAAATTAAACTTATTGTAAAACTCACAATTCAATACGAATTCTGAAATAATATATTTTTTAAAAGAAGATTCATATAATGTTATCACTTATCAAACATTACATTTTAATGTAAAAATTCTATAGGTGTTAAAAGTCCCATCAGCGGGTGCGTCAAATGTCCATGGATTTGCTTGAGCTATTTACGATAGTACAACTCGTAAAGATAACTCTCGAAAATTCAAAAATATCAATGCACCCTCTACTTCTAAATTATAATTTAAATCATGCTTATAAGTCATTATTATATTACCAATCCTCGAATACGACAAATATCGACGATATTTTATAGACAGGTACTTGCAGTCCGATCATCCGCGTTCCGGGTTTCGTAGACATCGAGACGGGAAATGCGTCCAATGAAAAATAAATCGTCTGACGCGCACCTATTATAATGGTGGACGGTTATTTGACAGTAAACAAATGTTTAATGATTTGAAATGTATTATTATCGAAGTCGGCGTCCGGCGACCAGTGCGAGAAGCGCGCCGCGTCGCAGTAATGCAACAGAGCACTCAACTGCTCGAGCGACAAACGCCGACGAGCGGTTCGACCGTTCGAGTGTACTATACTGTGGAGACTGTTGGAGGTGCCGCCGTACCGACATTGCGATGCCCGGCGAAGCAGAAGAAGTCTGGGCTGAATCCGGAGGGGCAGCTACGATGTCATTGGCTGTTGCGACCTAAGGCGAAGCGTTTTATTATGACGACGGTGCGGGTCTCACGGTAACGCAATCGGCACGTTCTCAGACAACAGAAATAATATTATTTCTATGAAATACAAAATAATGTGTTTCGTTGTTTGAATCAAAAATCGCCGACTTGTCGTTTACTAGGAATTTCTTTTCGTGTCCGATTACCGAGTATTTATTATATAATATATGGGTTCCTATTTAATATATGATGTATATTTATAAAACTGTATACATGTATAAGTATAATATATAGGTGCCTATACAATATGTATTATGTACACAATACAGTAATACGCTGTTCACATATTTTCCCGTCGACGCCGCGACCCAACATTATAATATCACTGAAAGGACATTCTTTGCACCATAGACTTCATAATATGAAAAATTATATTATTATGTATGTGGTTTGCACACAAGTCACAAACAGCCGTATGTTATGTATAGCCAGTTGTAGAAAAAAAAACATGAAATAAACAAAATTACACGTTTAATTTATGTGATGTTCTATATAATATTGATATTAATATATTTAGTATATAAATAATATCATCAATTTATTAAATTTGATTACCTATCATAATAAATTATACAAATGTTTTAAAACACTCGTGAAAAAAAATATTTTACCTGTAGATCGTATAATAGATGGAACAAGAAAAGTTCTTTAAAGTATGCGGCTATCCTCTACACACCACAATACAATTTTCAAAACAGACCCAGCATTTGAGTTAAGTATGTAAGTACGCATGAACAGCGTCCAGCTGAATCAGTTGAAATATATATTATATATTGCTGAAACAATTAATGCAATTAAAGAGAACGCAAAGTGTCCTAGAACTAATCCTTATTTAGAGATTTAGCTACTTATGTATATAGGCTAGTATTTAGGCCATTTAGCCATATTTAGCCACTTAGGTATATACTACAGTTAATTTAATAGGTAGCAAAAATCAATATAACTATAGTTTTGTGTCAAAATTATTATATGGAATATCGGCTCTCGTCCCCAAAATTCACGCGGCCGAGTCGCACACAGTAGGTGAGGAAGGTCAGGAGGTGCACCTTTAAAAAGTAATTTTGTAATTTTGCGGAATCTTGCGTAGTACTGGAATTATAAATCGTCGGATCCTTCTGTACCATTCTGGCGAACATTCAATTTATGAGTTTGGTTAAGAGAATGTCACACCCGCATGTGTTGTCTCCGTCTTACAAATGTACAACATAGCAAAAACTGTTTTGTGCGGGAAAACTTTTATCTTTCTGTATTTGTAATAGTGGCTACAAAATTTCTGAACATATAGAGTGGAAAATTATCTATGCAACAGCGTGCCTATATATTTTAGATAACATAAATACAATAAAAGTTATTTGCTTCTAAACATTTGGTTTTTTTTATTTCCTTATAAAAAATGAGTGGATTATGCTATTAATAAAAGAGCACGTTGTTGCACAGATAAAGTTCTTCTTTAAGTGTTGTGAAAATTTGGTAGTTCTACAGCAAATATGGTGCGAGAAAATTTGTCCCGCGCAAAACAGTTTTTGCTATGTTGTCTCCATATTACACGGACGACATAGCAAATTTTCATTCGTCAGTTTCAATAGTGTGCTGTTAATTTTGATATTAAAGTAAATTGACTTATCATCAAACTTTTAGGTAACAACATTGTATGTGTTCTCTCGTTTCTTATGTTATTTTAATTTTTAAGTGAATTATGAACATTTTAAAATATTAATGTTTAAGAGGGCGCATTAGTAGACAAAATATGGCATAAAAACATGGTTTCGTAATTCCAGGAATACGGCTTATTGAAGCGTTTTACAGTATAAATACCTATTACAAAAATTGTAGAGGAAAATTTTTTCTAGAAACGCAAGAAGCCCGATTTTTGATATTTTTATTAATTAGTTAAATAATTAATTGATAAAAAGTTTAAAAAAACGTGTTAATTTACCATGCGATATTGGACGATTGGAACAAGATATATTATATATATATACCTATATATTTTATTATAATAATATGTTCATGGAGATCATGGAAATTGTATTTGTCGTGAAAGTATAATAAAATCAAAAATAATTGTGTGTACCAATATGCATACATTTTATTCATTTAACAAAAATATTATACCTTTACACAAATAACAATAAGTAATGACTATATAGTACTATATACTCGTAGACATTAATAGGTTAATACATAAACATGTAAGTTGATGTGTTAAAAAAAAATAGGAGCACTATTAGGACACTATAACTGCCCAGGCTCGAACAGAAATTGATGTCTGCGCATGCCTATGATTATGTATGCACTGTTGAGATTTATACTTTTAAAACCATATGATTTTCATGTAAATGACCTTTACAGAACATTTAATGAAGAAACCTAAATGGCTTGTATATATGGAATATCCTTAATTATATTTTTAACATAGATCTAAAAGAATATTACTCGTCACATATCTATCAAACATTCAAACACAATGAAACAAATTATTGTAAATCTGAATATCCCAGTAACCAATAAAGAATTTGGTAGAAAAATGGTTTTTAATGTCGGTATTCGTTTATGAATTAAGCTTAACATTAATTTAAAATCATATAAAAATAAATATCATTATACAATTTTTTTAAAACATCTAAATCTTAACGTGTTAGTATGTTACATTATATAAAAAAAAGTTGTATTATTATTATTATGATTATTATTAGGTGTATTCTTATCATTATATTACTCTATAATATGAAATATGTTTATTCAATACCTATTTAATACGTAAATAATAATAGAATATTATATGTATATTTAAATAATTTATGTAATATATTTGTGTTGTATTGAACTTGCTGCACCCACCACAAGCTAAGCTTTTGGGGCAGCGTCATTAATTGTTTTATTTTAGTCTTTGTTATCTTTTTGTAAAATATTATATTGACAATAAAAACTATTATTAATTATTATTTACAAAAAATACAAATAATGGATATTTAATAGCTTTTAACTATTAACATTCATTGTAGTAGCCTTAAAATATCAATAATGCATTTATTATGCCTTCACAAAACACCTACCAAAATTTGTTATTTTAACGATAAATGATAATTTTAGTTCCCTATTAAGGTGTAAGTACCTATCTAATACAAACAATAAATTATTATTCGAAAACACAATTTCGTAAGTATATTATTATTTACTAAATACAATGAATTTAAAAACAAACAATATGACAGCATATAGAGTATAATTTAATATGTATGGAAAACGAAGGTTTATTTCAACAACTTATTGTGTACACGTCAAACACAACAAAAAAATTAAGAAATTAAATACACACATCATAGTAAAATCAAAACATTCATCGCTCCGCTCAGAATCTAAAATATAAATTATAGGCACCAGTAGAATAAATATGCCGATCCTGGCACCTCCGCCTCCGCCTCCGCCTCCGCACCTCCACCTCCGCCTCCGCCGCCGCCGCCGCCGCCGCCGCCGCCCGATCGCGTACGTGCGTGACGTATAATATAACCCCACCCCACCCACCTTACCCGCCGCCGCAACCACCGCCCGATCGCGTACGTGTGGGACATACGTCACCCTCCTTATCACTCATTATTTTTATCAGTTATCATTTGTTATCAGTTATCATATGTTATCAGTTATCATTTGTTATCAGTTATCATATATTTAAAAATATAATATTCTGCGGAATATTCTGCGGTAGAATCGAACCGGGAGGGTATGAACGTATCCCACCTCGACATTTATATTGAAAGACCCTTTACCTGTATAATACTGATGTATTTAAATACAGGCTAAATAATATACACAATAAAATACGGACGTTGTATCATAAAAATATTTTAACAACGTATAGTTCCCTCTTGGGGAAATAATATACAAAATCAAGCCCAACCTTGATACGATCTGCTTATTGTGCCCGACCGGTCATCAGGATGGCGCCGACTACATATCCCTACACCACCCCTTACATATTCAATTCATCGATAATCGATTAAAAACGTACGTCGTCAGGATGGCGCCGACTCATAATGTATATCCCTACACCACCCCTTACATATCCATATTCAATTCATCGATAATCGATTAAAAACGTACGTCGCCAGGATGTCGCACACTAATGATATTAAAATACCTATTAGTGAATAACACACACACATTAATAACAGATATACTTAAAAATGTCATGTTCGCTCATGTCGCCAAAATGTCGCCGATTCTTAATAGCCGCAATATATATCAATACTTAGAACTCCACGGTAGATATTTCAATCAATTAATCACATTTCCAGCAAAACCCATTAATATTGAAAAAATATTAAAATGCCTATTGGTGAATAATACACATTAATAATCGATATACTTAAATGTCATATTCACTCGAGTCGCCAGGTTGTCGTAGGTATTATAACCTGCCATATATTATTCGTATTCAATTAAATATCGATATTCACACAAAACCTTGTAAAAATTCTGAGACCGCGTCGGATTTACAATAAGATATGATATACACTAATAATACAAATATCTACCACAGGAAGCATTTGTTCTTCATCGCGTACCTGTGCTTATATATATAATCGAGTGTAACTGAATCGGTTTAGTCTGCACCAACGCATTTATCGTTGTCGTTCGCTTGCTCCGACTTGTAAAAATTTCCAGTGTTTTTAAATTTTTACAAGTGTTTAAACATTTTATTTCGTTTTAACGTACGCTCGTGCCGACTTTTATAATTTAAATATGTTTAAATGTGAAAAGTGTCCGTCGGTTTTCACACGTAAAGACAATTTAGCCAGACATGGAAAAATTCATGGTGAATACCAAATAGTGTGCAGTATTTGTAGTAAAAAATGCTCTCGGAAAGATATTTTAAGCAGACATATGAAAAACATTCATGGTATGTATTTACGGCTTATATAATATTATTTATTTTTCCTTAATTTATATCTTATATTTTTCCCCAAGGTTTTGTTAACGTTCCGGCACATCGTCATCCCAGTGCACAGATTGATCAACCCGCTCCACAGATTCAGATTGGACCGCAAATATATGTCCCCGACGTCCCGGCCGGTTCGTCAAACGAATTATCAGAGTCATCTGTATGGGGAGATGACATCGATGAAATGGATATGGTTCGGTTATTAGAAAACTTTGAAAAGGACGAGGAAAAATCAAGGAAAAGCAAACGCATGAGAATGAACGCTACAACATCAGAATTTACAGAAGTTGCTTCGGTATTCAACGGATTAAGTAAAAATTTTTTTTAAAAAATATTGAGAACATTATGGATTATAGAGTACTTTTAGAACAGTCAAGGCTTAGTATTAGAGATTTACTTTTTAATTCTACACTACAAGGTCCAATAAAATATAGTATTAAAGTAGAATCAACATATGAGATTCCAAATACAGACGTGAGAGAAAATAGGGCATTTAAAACAAAATGTAGATCGCTGTTTTTAGACACTGATATAAATAATAGTTTAGACGAAGATTTTATCAAAATTATACAGGAGGAGAATGATATGATGCTGAAAGGTAGCGGCTTTTCATTATTTAGTATCGTTTTTGTCAACAATTCTCCAATGTCTGTAAGGAAGTTCTAAAAGTAATACAATCGGGTCATAAACTGGATTCATTTAAAAAAAAAATGAAAAAATACCTTATGGAACAATAAAAACTGATTGCTTTAATAAACTCACAGACCACAGTACCTATCGTCTGTCACACAGATAATAGAATAATTCAATAATAAAATTGAAATATTGAATAATCTAAATAATCCTATTAACATAGATAATAAACATAATAATCATCATAATATCAATTCTGTTATAAACATAGACTTAGTCTATATAAATGTCGAGGTGGGATACGTTCATACCCTCCCGGTTCGATTCTACCGCAGAATATTATATTTTTAAATATATGATAACTGATAACATATGATAACTGATAACAAATGATAACTGATAAAAATAATGAGAGATAAGGAGGGTGACGTATGTCCCACACGTACGCGATCGGGCAGCGGCGGTGGCGGAGGTGTGGAGGCGGAGGCGGAAGTGCCAGGATCGGCATATTTATTCTATTTATATATTATTATTATATATTACAATTATTATCTATTTATTTACAAAATACAAGAAAATTACATAATATAGTGTAAAACGTATACATACTCTATAATCTCATAGAAAATTGATCTAGTTAGTGCATTTGAAAGATCAAATAGAAAATTACCAGTAGTTATCGAAAGCGTCGACAAAAAAATCAAATATTGAAAAAATCGATTTAATTCTTTTGGTGGTGGTACTCAAAAACTAATAACCATAGAAACAAAATATTTTTATTAGCATTTTCCGTATATGGTAAAAATTTCGAAATATTTTGACTCTTTTTGAGCTAATAATAGCCTTCAGACATTTTTATTAACTATTGTTGTTAAAAATATTTAAATATAGGTACTTAATAGAAATAGGCTCAACAATTAAATGCAAGGTTCCTTATAAGTGGCTTCAATAGCAGTTGAAATATTAAAGCTACATACTACATAGTCATGATTATTTGATTACCGATATGTATTTAAATTTCTAATGTTGATAAAATTCATCAAAAATAATAAATGTTTTTATTTTTAATAAAGGATTCCAAACAAGTTTTTATACATTTATCAACAAAAAAAAGGTGGGTAAGCGGATGTCGCTCTGCTATAACAGTAGGTTTCAAATGGATCACTTGAATAATGGATAGCATTAAATTGGAATTCAATGTAAATTCAATTTTTATCTAGATAATATTTAAGTTATTTATTCCCAAAACTGATTATTAAATAGTTTTTAACTTTGTAAGTTGTAATGATATGCTCACACATCATTATAATACATAAACTAAAATCTTATAGAAAAATAAATAACGGCCAGACTGTCGTTCGTAGAAATCAACTATCCCCAATAAAACATTGTCACCGACATAAAAATCTTTGCCGCCGAAGAGAAATATAGTTCGGAGAAATACAAAAACCTTTGATAAAACCGCTCAATGGTATCACGAGAGCCCTCCGAACACCTGGAGGAAGGTATAGCGTAATTTTACCATTTTAGCATATGATATTAATATAACTAGGACAGGAGTCGTTTTTATATTTATCGTTTTTTTGTGCATTACCAAGCTAAATTCGTATTGCATACGCGACACCGGTATTCGGAAAAAAAAGCCCCTGAAGGAAAAGCTCCAATATGAAAATACGGTAAAAAAAGCCTCACCGATAGGAAAAAAAATCCTCGTACTAAACGCATTTTCATTACAGTGTACATTTTATAATATAATACTTGTATATAGGTAACCTAACCTTTTTTGGACATAGGTATATTCTATAACTATATATATATATGTTATGTATAGTATATAATTTTACATCATAAAAATATTTAATAAAATAATACGCCAAAATTTATTTAACTATAGATATAAATATACATTTGAAATATATAAGATTAAAATATAGTAGGGTAATAAAAGTAATTGCAAGATAAAAGATTGCAGCTATACTTGTATACTTTATAATAATTAATGAGTAATACATAATTAATAATATATGTTATTGAACTATTTATTATATATATTTTGATTTATGGTTTATGTTTTATTATTTTTTAACTGTGATTTAATTAGTTATTGTTTAATGTCATATAGTAGATGCAATTTTTTTAAAGTTACCTTTTAATAAAATAAATATATTGTCTAGTATAATAAATATTAAATTAGATACATACCTAATAATATAATAATTAATGAAAAACAATTGTTACTAAACTAGTATTTTAGAATATTATATATTTTACGATTATAGATATTATATTAAATAAGTATTACATTGATAAATGTAATGATTATATTATGATTATAATTAATTATGTAAATCAAAAAAAAAGAATAATTGGTACAGGGTTTTTTTCCTAGATTCGCGACAACAGACACTTTATTTCATTTCACTATAAATAGTGCCAATAGACTCCAGTACATGTGCCATATGCAATTTAGATAGATATGACAATGAATATTTAGAGCATAATCATTGACGGTTGCACGAATTAGCTTGAAATCTATGAAAACAAATTCTATACATAATATATCGATGGTGAAAAACGCTTCATTTCTAAAGAATATTTACGATATAATGCATATTATATTTTTATAGTTAAAATTGTATCGTAATCCATTGTATTATAATCTGCGGGTGTAGTAAACGTGAAAATATGACTTTCCTATGAGACGTGAGAATGTCAAACCTAGTGAGTTGAAGATATAATAAATAATATTATACTGTTTTAATAATTGAATATAGACAGGTCGTAAGTACGATCTACAGTGGTGTAAATTGGTCTCAATTTCTGATGGTGGAGAAAATTATTTTAGTTTCGAAATTGTAAATAATACATATATATATATATGTGCATTTCTTGCGCTCTAGAATACATACACCTTAGACCAGTGGTCTCAAACTCAAATTACCTACGGGCCATATATATTTACTTCACAGGTTCGCGGGCCAAACACTTTTTTTTACTCAGTTTAATAATAAATCTAAAATAAACAAAATAAATTAAGGAAAGATGTAATTATTTTATTGATTATAATTCTAACAAAGATGTACATTGTACAGTGTCTTGATTTTTTGTTTAGAAGTAATAATAGTTTATTTTTATTTTCGAGCTGCACTTGATACTTGATACTTTTGTACCAAACTGTCTATATTATAAATTTAAAAACACTGGAAATTTTTACAAGTCGGAGCAAGCGAACGACAACGATAAATGCGTTGGTGCAGACTAAACCGATTCAGTTACACTCGATTATATATATAAGCACAGGTACGCGATGAAGAACAAATGCTTCCTGTGGTAGATATTTGTATTATTAGTGTATATCATATCTTATTGTAAATCCGACGCGGTCTCAGAATTTTTACAAGGTTTTGTGTGAATATCGATATTTAATTGAATACGAATAATATATGGCAGGTTATAATACCTACGACAACCTGGCGACTCGAGTGAATATGACATTTAAGTATATCGATTATTAATGTGTATTATTCACCAATAGGCATTTTAATATTTTTTCAATATTAATGGGTTTTGCTGGAAATGTGATTAATTGATTGAAATATCTACCGTGGAGTTCTAAGTATTGATATATATTGCGGCTATTTAGAATAATCGGCGACATTTTGGCGACATGAGCGAACATGAAATTTTTAAGTATATCTGTTATTAATGTGTGTGTTATTCACTAATAGGTATTTTAATATCATTAGTGTGCGACATCCTGGCGACGTACGTTTTTAATCGATTATCGATGAATTGAATATGGATATGTAAGGGGTGGTGTAGGGATATACATTATGAGTCATTTTTTATACAATTTCCTTTGTATTCTTTTTCCTTTACTTTGTAAAGGGTCTTTACATACGTCACACGTACGCCATCGGGCAGCTGCGGCGGCGGCGCCATCGGGCAGCTGCGGCGGCGGCGCCATCGGGCAGCTGGCGGCGGCGGCGGTGGCGGCGGCGGTGGCGGCGGCGGGGTGGCGGCGGCGGTGGCGCGGCGTGGTGCGGAGGCGGTGGTTGCGGGGCGGAGGTGCCAGGATCGGCATATTTATTCTACTGGCACCCAATACAATTGTTAAATAATAATTGATCTTCTACATTTTTTTTTGTTTTCTAAAATGCATTTGCCTGCGGGCGCCAACACCTCTCTATTTTTTTTTATGAATTTAATTCTAGTTGATTTTTTGTGTAGACATTTGAACCTTGATAACCTGGTGCTCCATGAAAAATCTTTCTTTAATGAACTAACTATAAAGATAACGGGATTATATCTGGAAGACTGCAGGACTGTCTACTGATAACTGGACAAAAAGCGTCCATACTCAAATAAGGGACAATCCCGTTTTAAATGGAACGTATATGGTCACGACAGACAATGTAATATATTAATTGGTAACATTTAACAATATCATTTGGAAACCGAACCATTTTAAATCATTACTAAAATCATTATAAGAATCACTAAACAAATAAGCACGGCAATTAATTGTTATCCACAAATACCAACACTGAGTCATTGCATAAAACAAATACAATATAAATACATCTCTTACATAATCAGCGAATAGGTCACATGCAGAAGTTCATTGGTCACAAGAAAATCGTAACAATGGCCCGTAACCTTTATCAAACTCTTAAAAGGTCTTCTATTTATTTTTCTATAATTAATTTAATAAATACTAATTATTACTCAAAATTAATAGTTATATTGTGTGATTAAAATTGATAAAAGTATATTGTTCGTTCATAATTTCAACTATAAATGGTCCCGCAGACAAGGAAAACACACTAATTTCTTTCAATATTATTTTAGGTATAGGTATATATGCCTACATTAATTTTTTTTACCAAATTATTGAAAAATTAAATTCCAATTAAAAATATATGTGAAGTGTGCTTATAATGAGAATATATCAAAATATGCACTTGCATGTGAAACAGTAAAATATGCTAAATATGAAAAAACAAAATATTACTGTAAACTCTGGTATTATGAAATAGATTTCTATAACACTAAACTATGTTTGAATGAAATTAGAAACATGCAAACTCCTATAGGTCGCCAGCCCTAGACATATATAAAAGGTGCCGTGAACACAAAGAGGCTGAGAACCGCTGAGCCTATTGTTATTACCATAATACCATTCCGTAATATTTTAAATTAATTTTTAAATCAAAAATTAACTATTTAAAAAACAGATCTAATAATTATGGTTGGCTATTGATATTTTTTTGAATTCCACACTAAATTCTTAAATGATATGCTGCTGATCGAGGCATATCGGAATTAATATTTATTATTTATTTATTTATTGAAATTTGTTGGCCAGTAGTTCTTTACTAGTAACACAAGAGCCTATTATTCCTAGCAAAACTATTATCGCTGATCGAGTGCACGTTTTATTACTTTAAGTACTATTATTATTAATTTTTTTTTTAGATTTTTTTGAGATAGGTAGATTGAGGGTTTCATAGTGTGCTGTTGTGGTCCAGTTGTGGAGCACGGTTGACAAGGGTTGACTCAAATGAATTAACACGAAGTCAAATTAACTGTTATTATTAGTTTTATTGACTTAAGGTTAGTATTTAACACTTTTTAAGCACTCAGAGTAATGTGTACAATTTAAGACAAATATCTCTAGCATGAAAACTGTCAACTAGTCGTCTCGCAGAAATAGTGTGTCTGGTCTCCCTGATAGGGAGCCTTTATATAGTAGACAACAGTCAGATTACGTGCTTCTTTACTAGGTCTCACTTAAGTATTCGCTATGGCTCTTCTAGTACTTTAGAAACTAACTGTTCCTTGTGGCACCCATTAATAGTAATTAATATATTGTGCCACGTACGCCATGCGTGTGACTGAAGAAATAATATTATCTATTTGTGTGGTCCTAGCCTTGGCTATTGCAACACCTCCCCCACAAAACGAGGGCTAATGCTAAGAAGACCTCTAACTGTCGTCCTACGACTAATATTCAATTTCCATACTTTACAAAAATAATGGTATTACTCTGGTGGTATAATTATTCCTTAGATTATGTTAGTAAATACACAATATAATATAATACATTTTTTTTTTTTTTTTTTTTTTTTTAACAATTACATATATATATTTTTTTTTTTCATACATTAAGATACATAAAAATAGTTTTTAAGCGTAACCATTACATCAACATAGTCAGCAGTTTTAATTTATGACGTTAAATAGTATAGCAGTTAAAGCGTCCACTATCTCAGTGTCTGTGTGTACCGAGTGGTAAAGCAAGTGGCATGGTGTTTCATGTCCCCCCAGAGCCCCTTCCTCGTCTTTCCATTCAATATAGGTGGTCAAGACCTCTTGTAGTGCATGGATCATTGTGCGGTTCAAAAGGAACCCGCTTCTCCGGTTAGCTTTTGTTAGATGTTTTAATAGACAGACCGGAGTCTGACTACCCTCACGTAATTCTGTTGTATGCTCATCTTCGTGTAGCATATAACGGAGATGATCCATAAACCTAACTAGGTCCCTTGCCCTGCTCATATTGTTCCTATTAAATGTTTCATAATGTAGTTACGTTTATTCTAGGCACTATTATCCTATGATTATGGTATCTACGGTTTTTATAAATTTTAAATAACTTGTAAGTTATTATCAAACCTAATATTATGCTTAATATAATAATAATTTTTGTATGCATACCACTCGTTGTTTTTAAGATACTCCTGTCTTTTTCCTCTTGGACTGCGCTTTCTAACTCCTCGAGTGTTTTGGAGAAGTCACTAATGTCGTTTAACTTAACTACCGGATTTTGGTGGGTAAGTAAACTTTCGAGCTTAGCACTGGGTAGTAACGGAATTTTTACACTAGTTGGTATGTTTACCGGGGGAATAAAGTCGTATTACTGAACGGATTTCAGATGCCGGTTAGGTGTTAAAACTACCTGTGGTGTATGTGCCCGGCATTGTTCGCCTAATGTTATTATACCTACGCCCCTTAATTGTATATTCTTTGCAGTATCCCAATTATCGCAAGTGACAGCTACATCGTCTAACGTGTTTATTATATAATCCATTTATTATGATTTTTCAACTTATGGTAGATGCTACGTGATAACTCTAAATATTTTATTGCGCAGGTTCCTGGAATTATCGTTGGTTTCATGAATAATTCAACTTCGCATGGCAACCCTGCTGATCCTATACGCAGTGGTTGTGTTTCGGGACACATTGTTATACTCGTCAATTCTTTACAGTTCATTAAATGTGTCACGGAAATTGTTAGATAGTACTCGTGTGTTTTTGATATAGCCATATATTCGAATTCAGGTGTGAGGTGCATATAGAGCTGCTCTTTTCGTACCGGCAATGGTATTATGTGATACAATGTTAGTTCTACTGGGTTTAGTAACGGAATTACTAACTCGAATACGAGTGTTCCATTCATATATACTATAGCCAGTTTTGAAATCTTACCTAATTCATATAGTGATATGTAATTTACATCAAAAGGTAATTTCAACTGCCCGGGCAAACTTATTAGTATGTCCCGCAGCTGCATCCTTAATTCTCTAGTAGATATTATACCTGAATGTATTATACCGTTTTGCGCGGCAGATATTATTTCACCTACCATGTCTGTTTCGAATACTAATTGCTGTAGTGACAACAACAATGTTGTTATTAAATTCGTTATTGTTGTTCGTATTTCTAATATGTCTATTTGGTACCATACGCGTTTTAAGCTGGTTTCGAGATTATTACATGATATATTTAAATTTGGATTTGGAGTTCCATTAATTGGGCATTTTTAAATACACTATCTGTTAATTTTAATATACTAGTTTGTTTATCTACTATTTTTAACATGCCTACTCTACTACTTTGAAGCTCCCTTATTTGTGTATTGTACATTTCCCCGTCCTCGTCGTCTAATGTTCCGAATAGCGTTTTCTGCATATGTCCTACTAGATTAATCAGTCCCCGTTTCTCACGTTTATTTATCTCTTCTATGTCTATAGATTGCAACATATTGGACCTTTTTCTACTAATTTCTTGTAATAAGGACGCGGAAGTTAATACAAAATTACCACATGTGGTGTTAAATGTCTCAGGGTTTTCTTTTCGTAGTGTTTCGCATATTTTTGCCGTTTTATTATAAAAGTTAATTGTTTCTATATATCTAATATTATAGTTATCTAAATTAACATATATTAATAATTTCCAATCTGAATTGGTTAACCTTAGTGGTCCTCGATTTTCGAAGTAAATCCCACTCTCGTGCGGAATTGTTGAAACATTGTATGGCAAATTTTGCGCTTGAATGGTTTGAAAAGTTCCTACTATTATTATAAACCTAAAATTACAAGTAAGTTTGAATAATTAAATTACAATATTATTCCTTAAATAATTTAACATGATTTTGTGCAGAGTAGATATCCTTTTTTCTTTTTGTATTTTTACATTATAATCTAATACTTTTATTACTGGATATGGTCCTACCCAAATTGGTGTAAGTTTATGTTTCCTAGCTTGGTCAAGTATTAGTACCTTATCTCCTACGTGAACGTCTTGTTCATTCTGCCGTTTATCATAAACTCTTTTGTTTTTGTTTTGTTTTTATAAGTAGCTCTCTCGCGAGTTCGTGTGCGGCCTGCATTTTTTGTTTCATTTCGTACGCGTAATTATCATATGTATAGCACGGTTCGGCTCGCCTTTGCAAGGGTGACGGAAACTCTACTGGGTTACCATATAGTAATTCATATGGTTGGAAATTGGTACTTTCGTGTACAGCTGAATTATATGCAAATGTAACAAATGGTATGTGCTCGCACCAATTTTGCGCGTGTTGGTCTATCGTATGCCTAAGCATTTCTTTAATTACTCTATGAGCTCGCTCAAGAGAACCGTTCGTTTCTGGTCTATACGCACTAGCCATTGTTTTATTAATTTTGAGAATTTTGCATACTTCAGTAAATATTTCACCTACAAACTCCGGACCGTTATCTGTTAATATACTCATAGGTATACCATGAATACATATGAAATTAGTAACAAATGCTTTTGCCATTGTATTAGCCTTATGGTCTTCTAGAGGTATTGTTAATAAAAATTTGGTCAAGTCATCTTGGATAGTGAGTATGTAAGAATTATTCCTATATGACGTGGGTAGCTTACCTACAATGTCTAGAAATATCTTTTGAAAAGGCTTAGTTGACGTTGTAGTAATCGCCATTGGTAACTTAATTTTCTTAGAGCTTTTATTCTTTTGACATGATTCGCATTTTTCTATATACTGGCGTACGTCTTTTCGCATTCCTTTCCACTGTATTTGTTCTCTTATTCTTTTTAATGTTTTAGAAACTCCTAAGTGACCTCCTAAAAGTGAGTCGTGATATAATTTAATTACATCTATCTTATCCTGACTACTCATTATGGTTTCGGAATATATTAATACGTTTACGTGCGTATTCTTGAATATATCTATACATGGCTCTTACTTGAGACCAGTTCAATTTATTTTTAGTATAATTTGCGTGTCGTTTTTGAATAGGTTAGTTTACCTATTTTATTAGTTTCACATACCTGCCTTAACTTTATTAATGCTTTATATATATTTTCATACGTGGGTACGTCACTATCTTTTTCTTTGGTTACTAAACAGATTAGCTTGCTATTATTTATATGTACTATATCCCCAATAATGGTAATACTATCGGCTATGTCTACTTCCTTCGTTATTGCTTGGGTTAGTTCATCGGTTATTATCTTATCCCTAGGTATATCAATTACTACAATTGAATCTCTAGGTGCGTTTGCTATCTGCCCGTTTACTTCTTTTACTCTAGTATTTATAATTATTTTGGAATTAAACTCCTCCCAAAATACGTCATACGTGGTAGTAGCCTCAATGAGATTTATTTCCTTTATTCTACTTAATGCATCGGCATTTAAATTAGTTTTACCGCTCTTGTATTGAATTTCATAATCGAACTCGTCTAATTTTATTCGCCATCTAAGTAACCTACTGCCTGGGTCCTTGACACTAAATAACCATGTTAATGGCTTATGGTCAGTTACTATTGTAAATTTTCGTCCATAAACGTATGGTCGGAATTGTTTGACACCAAACATAATAGCTACTAGTTCTTTCTCGGTTGTTGAATAATTTATTTCGGCTTTATTGAGTGTACGTGACGCGTATGCGATAGGTAGATCGGCCGGAATATCACCTTGGCTTAGTACGCATCCTACCGCGTAATTACTAGCGTCGCATGTAATAATAAACGGTTGTTCGAAATTCGGATATTGTAATAGTGGTGTGCTACATAATATATTTTTTAATTTATCGAAGGCTTCCTGACAGTCTACTGTCCACTTAAATTCTATTCCCTTTCGTAATAGATTCGTTATTGGTTTTGCGATTTTCCCATAATCGGGTACGAAGTTTCTATAATATCCTGTCAATCCTAGATATGATTTTATTTCTTTTACCGTCGTAGGTATAGGGAATGTTTTAACGCATTCAATTTTTCGTTCGTCGGGCTGTACCCCCTTTTCGGTTAATTTATGCCCTAAATATACTACCTCTTTTCTTAAAAATTCGCACTTAATGGGTTGTAACTTTAAATTGTGCGTTCGTAAACGAGTAAACACTTCTCTAATTCGCTTGTCATGTTCATATAAGTCGGTAGAAAAAACTATAATATCGTCCAAATATACCAAACACTTCAAACCGATTAAATTGCATAGAACGTTGTTCATTAATCGTTGAAATGTGGGAGGACTATTTTTTAAACCCATTGGTAGCTTTGTATATTGCCAATGCCCGATATCACTACTAAAGGCTGTTTTGACCCGTGATTCTTTATTTAACGAGATTTGATGGAAACCTTGGGCTAAATCTATAATAGAAAAGTACTTAGATCTACCTAATCGATCTAATACGTCTTGTATTGTGGTAAAGGCATTTTATCCCCCACCGTAATGTTGTTCAATTTCCGAAAATCTACTACTAAACGAAATTTTGGTTTTCCTGATACGTCCATTTTTTTCGGGACTAAAAGTATAGGACTATTCCAAGGACTACTGCTAGGTTCTATTATGCCGTCGCTTTCCATTTGTCTTATTTGTTTCGTTATTTCATTTCTTTGACTATGCGGCAACCTATATTGTCTCTGATATATGGGTGGTTCCCCTCCGGAGTTCTGATCTCATGTTCTATGGATGTGGTATGGGTTAACCTATCACCCTCTAAATGAAATATGTCCATAAAATCTATACATACTTTCTCAATATTTTCGCGTTCTTCCGAATTTAAATGCTCGGTACGTAACTCCTTTTTTAGCAGTTGCGCGCGTTGGAATGATTTGGCAAAGTTTCACTTTTGTTAGTGTTGACATACATTATCGAATCCCTATAAACTTCGTAATTTAATTGACTTAATCGCACCGGTCGTAATATTTTTTCCTCATCAGATAAATTTATGACGTTTACTAGCACGTGCCCGTCTTTAACTGTGTTTATTACGTTGCCCATGAATACTTGTTCCTGTAGCTCCCCTTGATGAATAGTTATTACCTCATTATCCTTAACCGTCCCAGTGTCAACACCTACTGCCATTATATATTCTACACGCGGAGGTATTCGTATATGATTTCCTAATGTTAATGTGTGCGTGCTACATCCGTATGGCATATCTATCGTGGTGTTTTGTAACTGGAAAAATGGTCTACCTAATATACCTGCTTTAATGAGTGGCATATCGTTTTTAACTATATAAAATTTACATTTTCAAATATTTCTGTACCTATTTCTATTGGTATTTCTACTATACCTATGGTGGCTTCTAACGTATTACTTATTCCTCTTAAGGAAATTGTTTCACCCGATACTAACTTCGTATCTGATGTTAATTCGGATAAACGAACTATATTGACGCTGCTACCTGTATCTACTAAAAATTCCAATGTTTCATTTATAAAATTTACTGACCTACTTTTAATGTGCTGGTCTTTCATGTGACCGTAATTTGTTTTATATCGTATATCTCCCTTAAATCCTTAACCACAGAGGGACTTTCTATTCCTGTGGCCGACTGTCGTTTCCCGAATTGGAGCTTTCTCCTTTCCTACGTTATCTTCATTTTTTTTTTAAAACACTTATCCATGGTGTGCCCTTTTTTCGAGCAGTATTCACATACCATGTATGTCCTAGCGATAGGCTTATTCGTATTATTTTTTCCTTCGTTTTTGTTGCTGTCTTTGAACCTACAGTCCCTAGCGTAATGCCCGTATTTTCCGCATACATGACAATTACCTTTATTAAATTTTTGGGTTCCCCCTTTTTCTCGGAAGTTACTACTCTTTTGTTTTACTTCACTTGGGGTCGTATTTTTATCTTCTACGATCGCCATTTGAATAGCCTGCTCAAGCGTAGAAGGTTGTTTACTTTTTACCATCAATTTAATTCTATCGGATATCCCCTCCAAAAATACTATTAAAGCCTGTTCCCTTATATTAGTCTGTACAGCTAATGCGTCGCTTACATTTTTACCTTGTGCGCTACCTTCTGATACGGCCTGCACTAAATTACGTATTCTATTAACGTATTCTATTAACGTTTCTTTATGTTGCTGCTTCGCGCTAAACAATTCTATTTGCAGATACGCTGCATTTGTGGGTTATCATATGTAGTTTTCAATAACGTTTTAACATATCCCAACTAGTTATATTTTCGTACCTTATTACCTCGTAAGCTAAACCCTTTATTCGATTTAGGATGGTTCTTAACATTATGTCCTGATTAGCCACCGGAGTTATATCTACTACTAACTCGCATGCATTAATAAAAAATATTAATTTTTCGTCTATACCCCCACTAAATTCGGGTACTATTCTTAGTACATGCTCTACAGTTTTATCTATACTAACTGTATAATTTGTGGTATTAGTCGCTTCCGACCCACTGTTATTGCTATTACTTCCTGTCATACTAACTGGTGATCCTAATACAACACCTAATATATGACTCTCGGAAAGGTCTGCTTCAAAACTATCGTCTAACGTCACGTTTAAACTACTACGTCTTGCTGGACTATCTGACATAAGTTATGCTTACCAACTATTGTTCATTACTAAACTCTTCATTGAATTGATGTCGACTCTCTTATAAGCTCGCTGGTCCACGGCAGATGTTGAATCCTTTCTTGAGAAGTTGATCAGACCTCCTTTGATTGAATTCGGGTAGAAATCTTCGTCGTGCTGGCACGATGTATGTGAAGATCCCTGGTTTCGGCACCAAAATTTTCCTGTTGTGGTCCAGTTGTGGAGCACGGTTGACAAGGGTTGACTCAAATGAATTAACACGAAGTCAAATTAACTGTTATTATTAGTTTTATTGACTTAAGGTTAGTATTTAACACTTTTTAAGCACTCAGAGTAATGTGTACAATTTAAGACAAATATCTCTAGCATGAAAACTGTCAACTAGTCGTCTCGCAGAAATAGTGTGTCTGGTCTCCCTGATAGGGAGCCTTTATATAGTAGACAACAGTCAGATTACGTGCTTCTTTACTAGGTCTCACTTAAGTATTCGCTATGGCTCTTCTAGTACTTTAGAAACTAACTGTTCCTTGTGGCACCCATTAATAGTAATTAATATATTGTGCCACGTACGCCATGCGTGTGACTGAAGAAATAATATTATCTATTTGTGTGGTCCTAGCCTTGGCTATTGCAACAGTGCTCTTACTTTTTTATTATTGATCTTCATGCTTATAATATTACTATTAGTAATATTTTATGCTTAATATCGTCAAAAGAGAACACAGATAATGTTGTTACCTACTTAGAAGTTTGATAATAGGTCAATTCACTCTAATATCAAAACTGACAGCACTCTACTGAAAAAACGAACATTCGCCATGTCATACGTGTGTAAGACGGAGACAACACATGCGATTGAGACGTCCCCTTAAGTTGACCACATTTTTTTAGATATCTAATTTTTTTTTCGATCTCTCCTCTCATTTGAAAAAGAATTCTATACCAAGATAGATACAAAATTCATAAGTCCTGCGCTGAGCAGCTGGATGACACAAAAAGTGTGTATACCTTCTTCAGTACGGTGTATCGTAATGCATATGCTGGATACGGGCAATAATTAGGTAGGTATATACCTACAATTTTGAATTTAAGTTTAATTATAACCTATGCACCGCTCCCCTACTACTATTTTGACTAATTCGAGGTTAGCGGCAACGACTTGCAAAGTGTAGGAAGAGGATCCGAAAAGGTTCACCCACATTGTAACAACACTGTTAAATACAATTATATAAAAAACCAACGTTTTAGGCGCGATGCGCAGTACATAATAATATTAATATTACATATTATGTACCAGCTATATTATACTTAATATATTATATTACATTATATTCGATTATAATAACAAATAATAATTAACACCAATTCAAGGCATCCGGATAAATAACTACACGCTACAAAATATTAAATAGGTATAGGTACCTAATAAGTAAAAATAATAATGTAAATAAAAATAAATCTAACAGGTATTTAAAATGTTCAATATAATATTTTTATGACAATAACAATATTATACGATTTGATCAGCAAACTCTGCGTACAATCCACGACGCACTACGAAGCTAGTGTCCAGCAATAAATTACCTACAACAACGCGTGTACCGATGGGCGCCCGCAAGGGGTGCCAAGGGGGCCAATGTACCCCCCTGGGAATTTTTAACTGCATGTACTTTAATATCAATATCGCTATAACTACTATATTAGATTATAAATAATTGTTATCTTGCCCCGGGTGGGATTTTATCCTGCGTGCGCACTTGCGTATACCTATACTTGTTGAGTGTAGGCACATCTGTGCACGACACAACGGCGAAATAAAAAAACGGACGGCGGTCGAATAATCAGCACAACGATATTCAAAATCTAATAAAGGTGTAAAATAATATTTTATATTGTACAAAATTATAATAAGGAATATAATTGTCTATTACGCGAACTTTGGGAAACTGATATAAATTTTATCGTTTTAACAGGAAGTGAACTTAATTGTTCACAAACTTGTTAATAAAAAATATAGGGATTAATTTTGCATTAAGTACTTATACACTTTATTTTTAATGATTTTTATACTTAATATACTTTATAAATATCAAATAAAATATGATAGTGCAAAGATGGGCATCAACTAAACCTAACCTATTCGTTAATAACGTTCTATATATTATTAAAAGTAAATATCATAGTAGTAATATCTATAGTACTAAAAAATATCTTAATCGCTTAACAACAAATTAAAATACCTATTAGTGAATAACATACAATGAAATCAGAACCTTTCCACGAAATGTTATCATACCTTTAAAATATCTCAAAACACTCTATCGGTCAATGATATAGAATCAGTCTGTTCTAAATATCATCTATACCTGTACGTACAACGTTTTATGTTTTCCGCTCTGTGTGTTTTTAAAGTCTCCAAACAATTATTTTACCGTTTACATTTATCTACTATTATTCTACATTTACCACTACGTGTTTTTTTCACAGTGTTTAATTTTTAAATATTACATTTTTCGTTTATTCCTTAAACAAACTCAATATGTTTAAATGCAATCATTGTTCATCGGATTTCTCCGCGAAACATAATTTGAAAATCCATCAAAAAAAACATGTAGGCCTGCGGTTCTCGTGCAACCTTTTGCCCACCCCATTCTCTTATAAAACTGGTCCAACAAACATATGAAGAACTTTCATGGTATGTATTAATAAATTTTATTTTTCTATTCATTCAATTTAATTTATATCTATCAATATTAAAATACCTATTAGTTAATAACGTTCTAAATATATATATAATATATATATATATATATATATATATATTATTATTATATTATAAGCGGATGATATTCTATTAAAAGTAAATATCGTTAAAACTAAAAATATCTTAATCGCTTAACCGTTGTGTATTCAAAGTAATATCTTAAGAAGTTAGACTAGTCGTGTTTTTAACGTTGAACCATATATTTGTGTTATTTTGACCTTTTGATTATTTCATTTATTTTTATATTAGTAATTTTAAATTATTTTGATATATATTTATATATTTTTTATTTTTATTCAGTGAGATATTGATTCGCCGGTCGTTCAACCAGCTAACCCTGACACGATTATACATTTAAGACGGTTGTACCGAGAATATTCACTTATCCAAATTCAGGCGAGAAAAAAGGATATGGTCAGCACATGCGAGATCGCTTTCTCGACGGTGTAATATCGAATTGAGAGTTGTATGTATGTTGATGCATGAAAGTCACTATGATCAGACGATTCCTGAAGATGAGATTATAGTAAGTTTAAACATACGAATATTCAAATATTGTAGATAATATGATTAGATTTACTAATATCAATAATTTATTATAGATTCAATTATCGTTTCGTGTGTTATTGCAGTCATCTAGTATGATCCGTTGACATACTCAATATTACATACATAATGCAGCTAGTGTATAGCTTCAGGAGAATAGCGATTTTTGACTCCGAACGTATCAGGGAAAAATTAGAAATGGATTGGACGTTAATCGTTTTAACTGTTCTTTCATATTTAAATTTTGATTTCGATACATCACGTTTTATATTACACTGGATAAGAAACCTGGTGTAAATATTTATAAAAATGTATTAACTAATAAATAATATTTTCTTTTAACCATACATCAGTTATATTATTTCAGAAAAACTTTTTGCTCACTATCTTTACTCACATAATATCAGCTATTTTTACCTATTGATGGCACCGTGGTTTCGTCAGTTCAGCATGTTTTTCATACCTCTCCTGTTATACCATCCCCCCTATACACCGACTTTACCACCGCGAAATTTATCTCCATGTCAACTGTTTCCTCCTACAACACCGTCACAGTCCCCACTACGGAGAGCTTTACCTCATTGTAATTTAAACCCCCATGTGAATATTATTATTTAATACACTTTATTTTTACATTCTCATATATGTTTATTCTTTATTAATATTAATTCTCAAAGTAGCATATTATGGTCATATTTCTAGGTATGTACCAACTGTTTTTTATAAGGTCTCTTCGAGCGCTGGGTTTAAATCTATTGTAATCGGCGCGTTTGTTAATCCTATTGTCAGCGGAACGATCCGTACCGTCCGGTCTGTTGTCAACAAGTATATTTATACATATAAACTATAATATAACCATACACATACAAACTATAATATACTATCAAACACCATACAGTACTTATCAGTTTTTCATTCTGAACTTATATAATAATATTTACAACACACACAAAGCTCAACATATATTATATACCTTATCATACATTAGGCATGCATGCTTAGATACATACAATCATATCGCATCACCACACACACACACTACATACATACATACATACATACATACATACATACAAACATACGTACAAAAATAGTATACAGTTTTTCTTATTATATAATAACATACGAAAAAACGAATCGCTAAATCAAACGTTATACACCGGCATGTATCTCAAACATAAACTTGTAAAAAGTTTTATTTTTCAAAATATGCACGTTACAATATAGAGATATTCGTTTGCATTCACACATTCCTCACTCATATACCCATAGGTTAGTTCATACATATTTAGATACTTACATATTATATACATACACAAGTAGCTTACATTTGTATAATATTCTGAGCACCTTTTTACAGGGAAATTTCGTCAGTTTAAGCGGGCATGCTATACTGTGTAACACAAAATTTTAAAAAGCATTATTACATTCATTATAACAAACACCTAAACATACTATAAAACTTACATATTGTATTACATATATATATATAATAATTTATTCCTATACATGGTACGTATATGCAGTATTCATATTATATACACCATCACACACATCTAATCATGTTATATAGCTTACCTACATATCAATATAAGACACTTCGTTAAAGAATATACATTATTACATATAGACACACTCGCACATAAAAGACATACTTACAAAATACTTAGTCGCATTTACATAGATGCATTTTAATATTCCAATACATCCACCCTAAAAAGTATTTTCAAAAGTACGATATCGCTCATCAATTGGTTATACCTACTACTTCAAAATTGTTATGTCTAATAATCATCTCAATAGTTGAATTCCATTAGATGAGACCATAGTACCCAAGCTTAAACACGCATATAGAAAAATATCTCAATTAAAATAGGTAGATCTACCTATATTTTATTCAGCTCGGAGGATTATCCGACAACTTACACAAAATTATATATTTATGACACACAATATTATAAATGTATGTAACTAGTAGGTATACTAACTGAGGAGAATAGAGGCTATCGACTCTGAGGGTCTTTGACGTCGTCTTCGAGTTTAGTTTGACCACTAAATGCAAAAATAAAACTACCACATTTCGACTTGACCGTGATACAGTACATTTCATGTTAGAAATAATACAACATTTATTTTATTATATTGAATTAAACACAAATATTTTATACATCCATACTTTTCATTTTAACCATATCCACTAGTCTATATATTATAATTACCTAAACTCGCCTTAACTTAGGGAATTATTTACAAAATATTCACTTTTAACTTTAGTCGTCATAAATCATAACTCACTACCTGATGCTATTAAATAATACAACAACTTACATTTCACTAGCGATATATATATATATATATTCTAATTCATGAATGTGCGTGGGAAAAACACATGCGTTACCAGTCACCGTTACCACCAACGAAACCTAACCTACTCAAGTAAAATGCTTTATTGTTTCACGCTTACGTATGAGAAAATGCATACGCGTAGGTATGCACACACAAATCACTAAAGTGACCGACACATATTATATTTCATCAGCACATACCTACTTACAACAGTCATACCTATCACTTGTATAATATTTTTATTTTTCCATGTGTATACACACAGCCATATCACCTCCACCATATATCATTGTATATAAGTTATAATATCGGAAAAGAGAGATACTTCAGTAGATACTTTATGCGGTTTATTACCAAAATCTCGAAATACACAATAATTAACGATACATCTGTAGTACTATGGTAACATCTTTATCAATATTAAACATTTATAAATTGTCATATTATTAGCCATTTTCCATACAGGCTCATGCTACAATGAGTATATATAGGTGCGAACATAAATACCTACATTCTTATTCTTGTATCTTTATATACACAATACTATTAGGCTAATCTATCCTGAATAATATTACAGGTACATACTTATATTTTTAATCAATCATACATACAATGAAATATTGTATGAGTCTACATTAGACTAAAATCATAGCTTATATTCATGGATTATAGGTATTTAAGAGAAAAAATAAATCTCTTACTGTTATTATTATTATACTATTATTCGTTAAGTGCAGTGGGAATTATTTATACATATATTACAATAGTAGAAACTATTAACGATCCATCACTTAGTTCCACAGTTACATAATGAACATTTGAAACATAGTATGATACGCAAACCCACATTAAATCATATTCATATTCGACATTACAAACACCTAAACATATATAGACAGTGGCGGAACTAGGGGGGGGGGAAGCAGGGGATTGATCCCCGGGCGTAAAATTTTAGTGGGCGTAATGTTTTTGTAGGTATTTATACCCCTTGTAGGTATTTTTTTGGTTTTAGAAGTTAAGAAAATATTTTATTTCACATAATAATGAAAACAAAAATAAATCATTCATGGTGTAAAATAATTAATCGTCATTTTATTATTAGATCACGCAGCTGCGCGATCGGCGTACGTCGACGGTCGACAGTACATATAGATTGTAGAGACAGACTAATAATACAAATTAAATATAAACGTATATTATCAATAATAAATATAATATAATAATAATTAATATGACCGTTATTGTCGACGCACGGTGGTCGGCGACGACGCGGACAAAAATAGTACAAAATGAATTACTACAGACCACAGTGATAATTCTGCTGCCATTTGCCATTTGAAAGCGCGGCTTAGCGCACTGAATAGCCATTTAGTAGGTAGACAATCGACATAATTTTAGTTAAAGGTAAGATTATGAATAGATTCGTATAAGTATAAGTAATAAACTAATAAGGATATACATATACCTACTATTATTATTAAGATTCTGAGTGAAAGTGTCAAACTAGGCATTTATTGATGCTGTGTTGTCGTTAAATGTCTGATACCTACACAATAACTTTTATAAGATATAAATCAACGCACGATATAATATTATATCTGTTTATTAAAATTATGTTAATATTTTATAATATTATTATACATATATTATAATATTTACCAAGATGGTTATACATTAATTGTTTATGTTTAAAAAAAAAGATTTTCTTTTTCTATTTTTACTATAAATTGTTAAATTGTTTAAATTAATTACATTTTTTGTTGGCCTAAATCTAAATTTGTGTACCTTTATCAGAATAACGAATTTATATTTCACCATAAAGATCTATTATAATATTGAGGCACACACAACCAAAACAGCAAAAGTGTTTTTATATAGGACAAGGTACCTATTCAAGTTTTGATTATATTTCAACATTTTTTTTTCTTATAAAATCACTCTAAGAAAAATAATAAACTCACTTTTTAATTTTTATATATAGTTTTTTGCCTTTTCTATAAAGCATTATAAAACGATTATTTTTTGTAGTTTAAGTTTTTATTGGTGCTATGAGCCTCAGTTTATAAAGTATTGTAAATTGTAAAATATTGAATAATTAACTACATTTACGAATTAAGTAATATGTAGTTAATTATTCAATATTTTATAATTTTAATTATATTACAGTGCCTAGTCAATATATTTAATTATAGTAATTCAACAATTTATAATTTTCAATGATACCAATATATTTTTCGAGCTTCACGTGGATGATGTATTCTGAACCTAATCAGGCAATTTTTGTTTTTGTATAAAAAAAGTTCTTTCATATTGAATTAATCAAGTTTATTATTAATAATTTTAATAGTTAGAAAGATAGAGACACTCTTTCGTATACTTTAGTAGTATGTAAAAATCAGAATAACTCTTATTTAGTTAAATTATTGTAACATAAGTAGTAAGTAATAAGATTCTATGAGTATGAACTAGCTTGATATTTTAACTTTGTTAGTTAACATTATTATGTGTTAAAAGTCAATAAGTATGTATGTAAAGTATGTTTGTAATTTTAGTTCCATTTATTAGAAAACAATTGAAGGAAATGATATATTTTCAGTCTTGGTCTATGATTGTGCATTTGGGCGTAATTTTAATATTTTCCCCGGGCGTAAAAAATCTTAGATCCGCCTCTGTATATAGATTACATAAATAATTCGCCTACATATAGACATACACATATATTACTTACATACACACATGCTTGTATATATCCTTTCATATTCTTATATATTTAAACAGTATTCATACATACATTTACATATAAATTTACTTAATCAGCATTCATAGACTCGATCGATTATTCCAAATAATAATTTACATAAAATATTTTCGATTTATAATTTATTTAATACCTAAATTCTTAAAACATATATTAATTATTATATATTTACAGTAGATACATAAAATATATCACAACATCGCCGTGCATACTGATACAATGATATACAGTATTCAGCAATTAAATGCAATATAGAACCTACTCATTTATAATTTGATCATTTTTTCGTTAAATACGTAGGTAGAATTTATGATGAAACCTAAAAATATATACATCAATGTGAATATACGATAAAATGAATTAATTTTGATAAAAACATAGCTGTCTATACGTAAATACAGAAATCTTGCTAAAATAAGTAAAAATATTATAATTTCGTTAAAATCATGTAATATTATAAAAGTTATGAATTGTATATATTAAAATAAATATCATATAAAATCTATCAAACGATCTGACAACCGGTGCAATGCCAGAATACTCCAACTATTACCCCATAGGATTCGACAAGTGAAATGATCGATACAACGCCGGAATACTCCAACTATTATACCATTGATCGTTTCACAGACCACTTGATAAGTTTAAAATGAAATTTTATATTTATACGAATCTTTAAAAATTATATTCCATCTATAAAATTAAAAAAATAAAATAAAACTAACCTGTATTAACGTCTTGAACTTCTTTATTTTCATATTCGTCTATAACTACCATACATCTATCATCATCAGATAGAGAAATATCAGTCGATATATTCGAACCACTATCTGGTGTATCGGGAACGAAAATGTGAGGTGCAATCTGGATACTCCCCTGATGTGCAATAGCAGGTGGCGCGTACTGTATAACGCTCTGTCTAACAATCGGTGTAGCAATCGGTTGAGTAGGTTAACGAGCGGATACATTGACGGTACCTTATGAAAAATAATTAAATTAGATATAAATTAATATTGAATGAATAGAAAAATAACATTTTATTAATGCATACCATGAAAGTTCTTCATATGTTTGTTGAGACCAGTTTTATAAGAGAATGTCGATGGGCAAAAGGTGCACGAGAACCACAGGCCTACATGTTTTTTTTTGATGGATTTTCAAATTATGTTTCGCGGAGAAATCCGATGAACAATGATTGCATTTAAACATATTGAGTTTGTTTAAGGAATAAACGAAAAATGTAATATTTAAAAATTAAACACTGTGAAAAAAACACGTAGTGGTAAATGCAGAATAATAGTAGACAAATGTAAACGGTAAAATAATTGTTTGGAGACTTTAAAAACACACAGAGCGGAACACATAAAACGTTGTATGTACAGGTATAGATGATATTTAGAACAGACTGATTCTATATCATTGACCGATAGAGTGTTTTGAGATATTTTAAAGATATGATTGCATTTTGTGGGAGGATTCTGATATCATTATGAATATCGGTTATTCACTGATAGGTATTTAAAATTATGTATTAAAAAATAATGTTTTGGATTTTTTAGGTATGATGGCACTTCGTGGGAAGGTACAGATTTTATTGTGTGTGTGTTATTCGCTAATAGGTATTTTTTTAAATTATTGTTGTCGCATATCTATAAGTCTATCGTGTAAGCGATTAAGATATTTTTTATATTGTTAAAATATTTTAGTATAGATCGGTTGTTATGGTGATCTTCATTAGCAGGTATGAAACATTTCGTGGAAAGGTCTGATTACATTGTATGTTTTCACTAATAGGTGTATTAATTTATTGTTAAGCGATTAAGATATTTTTACTGTACTAACGATATATTTACTTTTAATAATAATAGAACGTTATTAACTAATAGGTTAGTTTAGTTGATGCCCACCTTTGCACTATCATATTTTATTTGATATTTATATAGTATATTAAGTATAAAAATCATAAAAATAAAGTGTAAAGTACTTAATGCAAAATTAATCCCTATATTTTTATTAACAAGTTTGTGAACAATTAAGTTCACTTCCTGTTAAAAACGATAAAATGTATATCAGTTTCCCAAAGTTCGCGTAATCGACAATTATATTCCTTATTATAATTTTGTACAATATAAAATATTATTTTACACCTTTATTAGATTTTGAATATCGTTGTGCTGATTATTCGACCGCCGTCCGTTTTTTTATTTCGCCGTTGTGTCGTGCATAGATGTGCCTACACTCAACACGTATAGGTATACGCAAGTGCGCACGCAGGATAAAATCCCACCCGGGGCAAGATAAAAATTATTTATAATCTAATATTAGTTATAGCGATATTGATATTAAAGTACATGCAGTTAAAAATTCCCAGGGGGATGCAATGGCCCCCTTGGCATCCCCCTGCGGGCGGGTATTGATATTTATAAAGTATATTAAGTATAAAAATTTATAGGATTTTCAAATTATGTTTCGCGGAGAAATCCAATGAACAATGATTGCATTTAAACATATTGAGTTTGTTTAAGGAATAAACGAAAAATGTAATATTTAAAAATTAAACACTGTGAAAAAAACACGTAGTGGTAAATGTAGAATAATAGTAGACAAATGTAAACTACTAGCAATGTCCATAAACAGCCCAAAAAGAGTCAATCTATTTTCAAAATTTTATCAAAATAGAAAATGCTAATACAAACATTCAAGGAAATTTTTAATTACAACAAAATAAGAAAATCGTTATATGAGAAATCGAGTGAATATCAAATGTTGTAAAAATATTAATTTTCAAACGCTTATAAAAATTAATTTGACTTTCTTGTAGACATTTTTTTTGATAAAGGCAGACAAACTTATGGATAATCTTACATACATTTTCAATCTTAGATTTAAAAAGAAAAATTTTTATGAATCTCAACTCAAAATATTTGCTAATTTTCGTGATTTTTCAGTATTTTGTCAAGATTTGAACTTAAAACGCTTATAAATAAAACTGTGACTAAGGATTTTTAATTTTTTTCATCTGCCTTTTGAAACAGTAACCTAGGAGCATTCTATAAAGTTTTCAAGCTTTTTACTCAACAGATAAATTTTATTGATATTATAGTAAAAAACTAAAAAAATGGAAATTGACAATGTCCGTAAACAGCTCAAAATAAGTCAAAATATTTGGAAAATGTTATGGTGTATAGAAAATGCTAATATAAACATTCAGTCAACATTTCATGTACCTATGCTCATTTGTTTTAGAGTTGCACACCAAAAACCAAAATCGATTTTCTCGAAAACAGATTTTGCGTAAAAATTCCTGCTTTTCGTAATTTTCTTTTGTTTTTCACGGCGCTCTTTTAAAACTACATACTTAATTCTTACCTTTCACCCCCCAAAGTACCAACTATATTCACTTTCCTATCAGAAAAGTTACTATTATAAGAAATCCAAGCACTTTTACTGTTCTAAAAGATGATGACAGACACAAAAAAAAAAAACTCACATCATTGTAAAATCAATACATTCATCGTTTTCGCTCAGAATCTAAAATAGGAACAAATGCATTTCCTATAGCTAAGTGCCTAAGTAAGGTAATCTTTATTATTTGTTTGTATTTTTATATGCAAAATAAAATTACATATTATCCTTTTCATATAGCAATTTATTGCGTTCTAAATATCTTACGGTCGATATAATTTCCGTCAATACATTTTACAATACCTATACTTAGGAAAACTTATTAATTAGTTATAATTATATCATAAATAATAATGTTTATCTTCACATTTAACAAGTTACTTTTTTAATCGTCAATTGTTTAAAATTAATGTTGATAACATCAGTGTAAATTAATTCACATTTAAAACTTTTTTACAATAAAATTACGCTAGCATCAAATACCTACATAATATATTAATATAAATAAATAAACAATTTTTTTCTTCACATTTAATTTAAGTATCTTTTTATTAGGTACCCTACAAAATCTTTGTTTTATATTGGTCTATACCCATTTCTATAAAATAAAGTAAATATCAAATTGTTTTGGTAGGGGGGGGGCATTCATGGCTCGACCCATTTGACTGTGCGGTTTTCCTTGAATTCGGGTTATTATCAACGAAAATCAAGACACATTGTTATTAGCTTGAAGTCAAACAAATTTTATTTTCATAATTTAATTAGTAGGAAATTAACTAACACCTTGTAGGTACTTAGAAAATTGTTTATCGTCGACGACCGTTGGTGGAAAGAAATAAGTAGGTATTGGCATATAGCTAAAATGGTATAAGATAATAAGATTATATAGATTATATAATAAAAGTATATAGCACTATAAATTAATATACGTCATATTATATATATATATATCACTAAATTAATGACTGAACGATAATGAACATTGGACAAACAAAAGTATTATTTAAAACATCGTTATTATATTTCATAGTAAAAGAAATAATTGTCGTGTAATTATGGTACCTAGGTATAGCGTGTTTGTGTGATTGATAAATGATTAAAATAGTACAATAAACTTAATAATAATTTACAATCTAAAAAATATCTAAAGTAGAATTTACTATAATATCACAATAATATGTGTTTGTCACCTAATATATTAGTAAGTTGTAAGTAGCTAAGTATAGGTAGTAGGAATAGGTATGTTATCTATATTTATATACAGTGCAACCTCCCCTTACGGACTCAACCGGGAGTAGCCGGTATTTAAAGATTTCACTGTATTATATTATTATATTATATACCAATATATTTATATATCATCATTTATAAATTATAATGTTACACTAGCGGTTATAGGTTCATTTTACTTGTACAATACCTACCTGCATTTTGCTTAGGTATTGATTAATTTTAATAACAATAAAAGAATATAGGTACCTATTATAATATAAATCATTTTATTGATATTATTTTAAATTACAATATTGAATTATGCATTACCATCAGTAAAAAAAAATTTTTTAATAAATAGACTTCCATACTCTTTACTGTTAAATATAGGTATATTTTATAACGAATTTATAATATTAATAATGTAACCATAATATTCATTAATTCATATAGGAAGATAATATTTTACGTTTACATAATTCTAATGAAAATATGAAAATACATTTGATATTATAATATACATAATAATGTATCAATATCTCCGACTCTTATTCTCACTGAATTACTGAGTCGTTTGTTTTTTATGAGAAAATAAGTTATAACAAATGTTATTGATATACATTTATATACATGTATGTGGAGTGTGGACCGAGACAGACTCAACATTTGTCTTTACTCTTAGCACCGTGAAAATTTCGATCCCAGACCAGCAGTGGCTAAGTTTTTACAACAAATAAGAACGACTACGTACAATCTTCCAGACCGGAAAACTTATAAAAATTGTTTATTCATCAAAAAGATTTTTCGTAAAATAATATAAATACCTACCTACTATATTATATTAAGTTTAGACATAATTTTTTAATATATTATCAATTTATAGAATTAACATACCTAGTTGGTTATCTTTGATAATTCCTCGGAATTTATATGTTTTATATGGATATGTTACTAACATGATGTTGGCTTCAAATATTTAAATATCTTACACTATTCCTGGTCTATTTTATTACATGTATATGAGAAGAACTTATTATGGAAGTATCCGTGGAAGATTCTATGGAATATCAGTAAGTTATAAATATTATTTACAATTTAATATTTTAGATGTTATTAATACTCTTAATTAAATAATTTATAACTAAATCGTTTTTTTAAATATAATTTATTATATTTTTAACTTAAAAAAACTCATTTACAATTAGGAAGTATAATATTGAATACTCTACATTTAATTTTTTCGTTCTTATATTCTTGCAGTGGAAATAGTATTTAATAATTGTATTTTAGAATTAGATAATTAGATAACAGCGTGCGATTTATACGTAATTCGCTAGATAATATTGAAATATAAATTTATTTTAGATTCTGAGTGGAACGATGAATGTATTGACTTTACAATGATGTGTGTTTTTATATTTTTTTTTAAATTTTTTTTTGTGTCTGTGTACACGATAAGTAGTCGAAATAATGCTCCGATTTTCAACTTCAGTATCTTTTTCGATTGTAAAGTGAATATCGTTGGTGCATTGAGGAGGTCAAAATTTAAAATTCTCAGTAATTTTCAAAAGCGCCGTGAAAAACAAAAGAAAAATTAAGGAAAAGCAGGAATTTTTACGCAAAACCTGTTTTCGAGAAAATCGATTTTGGTTTTTGGTACAACTCTAAAACAAATGAGCATAGGTACATGAAATGTTGACTGAATGTTTATATTAGCATTTTCTATACACCATAACATTTTCCAAATATTTTGACTCATTTTGAGCTGTTTACGGACATTGTCAATTTCCATTTTTTTTAGTTTTTTTTCTATAAATATCAATAAAATTTTATCTGTTGAGTAAAAAAGCTTGAAAACTTAATAGAATGCTCCTAGGTTACTGTTTCAAAGGCAGATCAAAAAAATTAAAAATCCTTAGTCACAGTTTTTATTTATAAGCGTTTAAAGTTCAAATCTTGACAAAATACTGAAAAATCACGAAATTAGCAA